>DF357377.1:113463-130012 GCA_000787875.1 Solanum virginianum | reverse complement strand
TCCGATATGATAGACAAAGCAATCCCATTCAACCTTCAAGTCAAGAATGTATATCCCAGCATAATCTTCAGCCACATATATAGTCGTAACGGGTAGAAAATGAGCCAACTTTTGTCATCTTATAAACTACAACCCAAATGGAACCAAACACCTTTCAAGTCTTACGCAACCTAACAACAAAATTTATATTAATATCCTCCCACTTCCAAGTAGGAATCTCTATTATCTTGGATTAGGCCGCCCGGCCTTTGATGTTCGGCTTTGACTTGTTGGCAACTATGACAACTGGACACAAATTGGTAATGTCCCTTTTCATACCTTCCCACCAATACACATTCCCTTAATCTCTATATATCTATGTAGAACCGGGGTGAATAAAATAGAAAGAATCATGAGCCTTACCTAAAACCAACCTCCTCAAGTCATCAACATTAGACACACACAATCTACCTTGATACTTAAGGGCACCATCTCCCCCTTGGGAGAAAACCTCCACCTTACCATCTTTTACCAATGTCTTCAATTCTAACAAAGTGTGGTCAAGATCTTGCTTAGCTTTCACCCCTCCTGCTCAACCAATGAAGATTTAGAGCCATCATCAACAACAACAACACCATCATTAACCACTTCTAACCTAACTCCTATTCTAGCCAACCGATGGACCTCCCTAGCCATCCCTTTGGTACCACCATCAATATGAAATAGCCTACCCATGGACACCCTACTCAAAGCATCGACCACAATATTAGTCTTTCCGGGTTAATAATGCACACTCATATCATAATCCTTAAGAAGTTCTAACCACCTTCTTTATCTCAAGCTAAGATCCTTTGGGTGAACACATATTGGAGACTCTTGTGATCGGTAATACATCAACATTCACCCCATAAAAATAATAATATCAAATTTTTCAAAGCAAATACCACGGCATCCAACTGAAGGTCGCAGATAGAATAATCTCTCTCACATATCTTAATAGTCTAAAAGCATAGGCTATCACCTTACCATATTGCATCAATGCACAACCAAAACCAACTCAGGAAGTATCACAATACACAACCAATCCTTTCAACCCTTCTAGATAGGAGCGGACATAAACTTACCCTTCAAGGTTTGGAAACTCCTTTCACACTCATCGGTCCACACAAACTTAGCCTTCTTTTGGGTCAACTTAGTCATGGGAGAAGTAATAGAATAGATCCCATTCACCAACCTCCAGTTGTAACCTACTAAGCCCAAGAAACTTCTAATGTCTGATAGAGCCCAAGGTCTAGGCCAATTTCTAATCATATTTGTCTCCTTAGGATTCACCTTAATACCATCCCCCAACACCACATGACCTAGGAAGCTAACCTCCCTTAACAATATTTACACTCCTCATACTTAGCACAGAACTCCTCTTTCCCCAAGATTTGCAACACTAATCCTACATGGTTCATGAGCTCTAAATACATCAATACTTCATCACTAGAGTCCACCACATCATAACAAGGTAGGGATTATAGACCCTATTCATGAGATATATAGACATAACCAGTGTATAAGTCAAACCAAAAGGCACAACCCCAAATTGAAAGTATCAGAAAGGACTTTCACTAACCCATTGATCAACGATAACAACTCAATAGAAAATAACTTAGGTTCAACACCCCTAACTCTTGCAAGATGAGAAATGTAATCCTTAGAGATCAATTATACCTTAAGACAAGAAATGAACTTACCCCTTCACAACCACATTACAAATCCCCACTCAAAGATGGGTTTAT
Organism: Solanum virginianum; assembly: GCA_000787875.1. Classification (NCBI taxonomy): domain Eukaryota; kingdom Viridiplantae; phylum Streptophyta; class Magnoliopsida; order Solanales; family Solanaceae; genus Solanum; species Solanum virginianum. Next base: position 128,246 of record DF357377.1, on the reverse strand, counting down.
AAGAGAATTGAATTCTAACTCTACTGGTCTTACAATCAAAGGAGATACCACATCTCATGCAAATAATCCACCCTAAGCATGGCATCAAAATCCACCACATTAACCCAACAATTCACAAGGCAAGCCCTAATGCAATACGAACACGGAATAATATCTAAGAACTTTCTAGCAATAATACACTAAATAAAAGTGTAGACACCAAAGGTTCACATAACAACTCGGGGCACACTCAAAGTCCAATAGCAACAAAAAAGAATAATGAAAGAGATAGTGGCACCCGAGCCCATCAAGGCATACACATCAAAGCCAAAGGAAATTTTAACATACCGATAGCAATGTCGAGCACTTTATCCCCTCTTTGAGCCTCTTGATCAATATAACCACCTTCTCCTAGTGGTCTTCCACAATTACCTTTGTTGTGAGAATAAGGACATTTTGAAATTTTGTGGCCCATATCACCACACCCAAAGCATGTACCCGTGTTTCTCCAATATGCACCGTAATGATTCTTCCCATATTTTGGACATCCAAGATGAGTCACCCCATCACTACCAACTTTACTCTTATTGCATTTACGAGGATAATCCATTATCTTTTGACCCATCTCCCCACAACCATAGCAAGCATTGGTCTTCTTCAAGCATGGGCCATCATGGCATCTACTGCACTTTGGACACCTAGCATAAGGTACCACACCCCTACGACCCTTGAGACTTTGGAACTTTCCTTCACCACAGGCCCTTTTGGCCTCACTACCCCTCCTCTTACCATTTGAAGTCTCGGGGCACTCATTTGTTAATTGAGGTGAGTCATCAATTTTGTCACCGCTTTGCCAACACCCATAGGGCATTGCGAACCACCACATTTGATATATCCCCATCTTAGGTAGCTTGAGATATATCCTGAAATGTAGCGGTTAGGGATCAGCAATAAGTCCTAGGAAACCTAACTCTATCGCATGACATAAATCATGAAGAAGTGAAACATTTCCTAGAATGCCTCATAGCCTCTTATCATAGTCATGATGTGTTTCATAACCATGTTTAAGACTCTAATCGACGCAGTGTGTTGGACGCCGAGGACCTAACAACCTAGTACTCTGATAACAAGTTTGTCACAACCCAAGCCTAGGGCCTAGACATGACACGGCACAAGGAAAACCCAAAGGGACCCCCATGCAAGTCTCTTAACACATCATTACACATTCTTGGTTGCGGAAGCAATAAAATAACAACAAGAGATAGTACATAGGGATAACCAAGGCTAAGGGACACCTTTCATATCATAAACAACAAGAGTCAAGAGATAGTCAAAGCTTATAACATTACATATGACATGTCTAACAATAGCTCTACTACATAGATAAGAGTGGTGTCTAAGATAAGCAACCGAGCTAACCCTCAACATATACAAAAAATAAAGATAGTCTTAGAACATAGCATGAGGGCATATGCATAGTCCCCAGAATGGAGGACTCACCAACAAGCTTGAGAACAATCATACTAGCCACGTGAAGGGGGATGCTCAAGTGGGGCTTTGGTTCCTACATAGTGACATCATTTAGGCATAGAATATGGGTTTGTACATTTGAATTTTAGGCATAGAGTATGTGTTTGTACATTTGAATGTACTAAGTATGTAGGATGTAATGCAACAAGTGATAGGCACCATGAATAAAATACATAACATCGGCAATGAATAACATATAGCAATATGGCATGTATGAATGATACTTGACATAAAATTGTGTTTATGTAAAACATAATACATGTTTAAGGAGTGAACACTATTTGTGCAATCCAAGGCCTACCACTTCATAGGAGAGGCGCATGAGGTACAAACCTCTTCATGAGGTTGATGGGGTACAAACCTCCCAACAAAGTTAATGAGGTACAAATCCCCCAAAAGGGTTGACAAGGTTATCAAGGTACAAACTCTTTGACAAGGTTTCATGGGCCTGCTACCTCTCAAGCGAGGCTATCAGGATACAAACCCCCTAACAAGATTACTCAGACCTATAACCTCCCGAGTGAGGCTTGGTCATCCCCAACACTATAAAGATAATATCATATACATATATTTCTTTTATCATAATCATATACATACATTTCTTTCATCATCATATAGTCAATCAACTCATAGGACATGCATTGGACCTTCAATTCCTCCATAAATCATAATTCAGACATTTTATCCAACACTTGGCTGGTATATAGTACTAGTGTAAAACCATGCAATTCAAGAGTGAAACTATGCTAGAAAATTCAATGTAAAACCATTCATAGATACTTGGTAACTCCCTTAAGCAATATTCATCAAAACCATTCATCAAATCTCTCAATAGATCTTGGTTTCATTGCTCAAAACAAGCTAAAAAAGTCACAATTTCATAAACCCCAACATAATATATAGTGTAATTCATAATAGATAAGACCCATGAATAAATCAACTTTAAATAATGTAATTTTGAGTAAAAGAGAGCTTAGATATCATGGGTGAAAGGAACCTATGAAAAAAACCCATATATCTTAGCTTAGGAGAATCGATTGATGAAGATTGGAGATAGAGACTTGAAGCTTTAATGAGGACCTTAGACTATAGATGAGTTTTGAGACTTAAAATTTGGAGAAGAAATATTATATAAATGTTAGGGACTGTATTTGGAAATGTGTTAAATGGTATGAGGGTGAAATAAGGCTAAGTATAGTTATTTTCATGTATGGGAAGGCTTGAGCCCAAGATCCAAAAGTCTTGAACTGAAACACAAAACTGCACAAAATTAACATAGGCACGCGCCCTTAGCGCATCGCGCTAGGGGCGCCAATGCCCACTATTTTTTTGCGAACTTTGGAATTTTGAAATTCGGTATAATTGCTCTAAAATCATGGTTAGACCCATTTCTCACTCAACTTGACCCCATAAATAATAATATGAAGCTGGATTTTCGATATCACGCATGGATTTTGAGATATATGGAAATTACGATTCCAGGCACTTTCGAGCCATATTTTTGGGCACTTTTTGGGGTTGTTTCTTATATGCATTTTTATTGTATTGCCTATCTCTTATTGCATTATATCCTACATACTTAGCATATTCAAATGCACTAATGCATACTTTATGCCTACATGATGTTACCACATTGGAACCGGAGCTCCACTTGATCATCCTCCTCCTCCATATGGCGACTCTCTCGAAGCAAGTTTGGTGAGTCCTCATTCCACTGACAACAACTATTGATCCTATGTTGTGTAAAGACTCTTTTCTTTGTTTATTGCTTATGACTATGAGGGTGAGCTCGGAAAGTGTCATGGCCCCTGCTCAATTCCATGTTTAAAAGTGTTGTTGGACAAATGATGTAATTATGCTTGAGCTTTGACACTTTTGATGACATATGCTTTTAAAGACTTCCCTTAGTCCCTTTTATCCCTACTTATACTCTTTTATTATTGTTAATTTTTCCATGACCAAGGATGTGTAAATGATAAGCTAAGAGGCTTGTTTAGGTTCCCTTCGAGTTCCCATTCGTTGTGTCATGTCTAGGTCCTAGGCTTGGGTCGTGATAATCATCCACTATTCATTGAGTTTTCTTATAATAATATCTTTCATGCTAGAGTTGGTATGGCTCCACTTAAGGCTTTATATAATAGGAGATGTAGATCTCCCAAGGGGTGGTTTGAGTTGGGAGAGATGTATTTGATTTGCTCAAGTTTTGTGTTAGAGGCTATAGAAAAAGTGAAGTTGATTAGGGAGAGGTTGAGAATAGCTCAAAGTCACTAAAAGACTTATTCAGATGTCAGGAAGAGGGATCTTAAATTTCTTATGGGTGATTGGGTGTATGTGAAGGTCTTACCTATGAAGGGTATAATGCATTTTTGTAAGAAAGGCAAGTTAAGTCCCCAATATGTAGATCCTTACGAGATTGTTGAGAGGATTTGGAATGTGGCTTACAGATTGGATTAGCCTCATAATTTATGTTCTATTCACCTTATTTTCTATGTGTCTATATTAAGGAAATTGATTGGTGATCCTAGTACCATTGCTCCTTTGGAAGGTGTTGAGGTTGAGAAGAACTTGTCTTATGAGGAAGTCTCAATTGAGATCTTGAATAGGCAAGTGAAATGGCTTTGCAACAAGGATATGGCTTTGGTTAAGGTGCTTTGGAGAAATCAAAATGTGGAGAGTGCTACATAGGAGGCAGAGTTGGATATGATAAAAGATATCCCCATCTGTTCCAATCTACTCAAGCCTAAGGTATTAGGTTTTTCCTATTCCAAGTGGTCCTAATTTTTTTACTCTTGTGTTCTTCCAATTCCAAGTGGTCGTAATTCTTTCACTCTTATGTTTTATGACATGACATGCATATATGTGCATGAAAATGATTTTAAAATATTTTGAGCGATTTAAAAATGTTTTGCTATGAGTATTAAACTTTATGATTTTTAAGTGATGAAATATACATTGTATCTTGTGTTTGGATATTTCATATTCTACATCAAGTCTTGTTCTAGTACATTCAAGGACGAATATTCCCAAGGGGAAGATGATGTAAGGACTTGGACTTGGTATGACCTTAACAGTGCTTGAAATTGGGTTCTGGAAAGTTTTTGACCAAGATGATACCTTATGGGCACCTCCACGGGCCATGTGGATGGTCCTTGAGGTGACCCTTTGACTTGTGTAACAAGTGTTTGCCTTAACTTGGAGTTTAAGACTAAGGTAAGCACCACATGAACCCCATATAGTCTGTGTGGCACTTTATTGACCATATGGTGGCTTATGTGAGTGTTCTTGGCTGTGAAAACCACATTTTGGCCATGCCTTAGACCACATGAAGCTCTCATGGGCCGTTTACCTCTTCATAGGCTGTGAGGCCCTCCGTATGGGCATTGGTGTGAAAGTTTTCTAAGTATGGATCCACCATCTCAGAACTTTGTCAGTGAAATATATTCTAAGTGAGTCTTCACAGAATGGCATATGGTCTATGTGCCTTTATATGGATAGTGTGACCCTTGTATGGGACCCCTGGCAAGGTTTTAACCTTCGTTTCATTAATAGCATTATTGTAATTTTGGCTACTCCTAAGGGTCTTTTATGACTTTTTATGCTATTGTAAGACAGTCAAATGACCTATACTCTTCTTCTCTTATTCAAATTCATTTTCACACTTAGAATTATTATCAAACTCTCTCTTAAGAACTCCCCTAAGGTGAACCTTTGAAGATTATCTTGGAGACTATGGAAGGGGCTCTATTCTTCATTAAATTCTTACTATTTCTTCTTGGGTAACTAAAGTACATGGGATTGATTCATGGTCCCTTTCAACCATGAAGACCCCAAACTCTTTTACACTTGATTTTATGAAATTAAGCTTACTTTAATTATGAGTTTTTAAGATTATTGTTTATTAAATTCAATTGACATATGGACTATGTTTTATTACTAATTTTAAGTGAATTAAGCCCTAATATGTTGAAATACATGTAAATTATGATGATTTGAATATGCACTGTCCCTTTAGAGTTTGATTTAGGCATGGGTAGTCTAAATTTTGATTTCAATGTGGATTTTTCTTATGGATTTACTTGAATTCATATTGTATTATTCATTCAATATTGAATCTCTATTTTCCATGATATTCTATATCATTCATGACATATGCATTCATGAACATTGGATTTTGATGAAAATAATTCGGTGGGTTATATGCTTATGATTATAATTTTGATAAAAGTATGGTTATGACAAGAATGTGATCACATAAATGACTACTGATATTGGCTCTTTGAGCATATTTGGTGTTTACACCATATTGTTATAGGCAAATGAGTTATTCCTATGCATGAAAGTATAGATTAAATTATGATTTGGCTTTTTAGCCTAAGTATGAATGATAACAAAGAATTTTTGGAGTTTACGTAACCCACTCTACTACTCAGTATAGATTAAATTATGATTTGGCTTTTTAGCCTAAGTATGAATGATAACAAAGAATTTTTGGAGTTTAAGCTCAAATATGCATTGAATCAATTTGAAATGACTTGTGCCTCTTTTGAAATCGTGCATATCTATAAGTATTCTTATGGGATGATGACTTAGCACCGAATGAGGTTAGAGGCATAAGGTCTATCCCCAAGGGTCCTCTTCCTCTCTCTTTAACTATGTGCCAGCATAGCTATATGGTAGCCATTACTAAAAGTACTGGGTCTAACAGATGGTTGCACATTCAGATGATATGATATAGAAATCCTTCTGAAATGACAAGGTCGTAAGGAAGGTGGTCATCACACTGAAATGATCGGATTGTAAAGTGTGGTTTAAATTACCTTTGGAAAGTAATCTTCTCTCACCCGATGGGAGGTCTACATCGAGCAAATTCATGTAATAGCTCACATGAATTTGAGATATCATTTATGGTCACATCCCCTCTATGTTGAATTTTTGTGGTATTTCATACATCATGGATTTCATGGCATGCATATCGTATATTATTCTTCTTTGTTATATACTTCTTTCTATACATGTGTCCTTATCATCTAACATTGAATGCAAGTTTGATAAGTCATATGCATTGCATGCCCGCATACCTAGTACATTCAAACATACTAACACATACTTTTGCCTACATGATATAACAATCTCGGACCGAAGACTAACTTCATCCACCGTTTGATGGCTAGATCGGATTTGAGAAAGTATTTATGGTAAGTCCCTTCATCCAAGGACAAGCCACCATTTATCTACCTTATTCAGCTTTCACTTATGTTAGTTTTACTTTGAGGGTGATCCTGGGTCATGTCTTAGCCCCCATCCTATTCCATGATTGGAGACATTGTTCGACATCTTGTAGACTCTTGTATGGATATATGTTATGTGTTGTATTCGGAGATTATGATTATGGCTACCTATTAGATGCGATTATTATGATTTGGTTATAATGGTATAATATGGATGTATGTTTTGATGTGGGTATGTGGAAGTTCCTAAGTCCCATTTTGCCCCCCATAGAGTGAGTCATAATTACCTGCCCCTTAGTCCTTACATGCTATGTGTTATGTGAATCCATGTAAATCCCTATCCCTATGGCATCTCCATACCCTGAGTCCTACTTTCTTATCCCTTAGAACTATGTGTTTACTATCTTTTATATGCTTCTGAACCGATGATATGCATATGGATACTATGACGCTTGTTTAGGAACTCTCGGGTTCCTATTCACCATGTCACTCTTAGACCTTAGGTCCGGGTTATGACATCTTGATCCGGTTTGGTTGATTAGTCGAGAAAATATCAATGGAACCTATTAATTAATCTCTTTTTCTATTCATTACTACATTTATCCTATCAGTAACACTAGGTGAGTTCTAATGTTGGCCACCATTAAAAAGCAATCAAAACAAAAAGAGTTAATTAATACATGCATGCACACCTTCCAAGAATTAAGAATTATCTTGTTTTACCTTATTAGTTCTTCATGGTTCCCACAATTCTAGTTATGGATTTAGCTACACATATTCATTTTAGATGCAAGAATCATGATATAGAATGACATTATTGAGCACTTACAAGAAGGAAACTAAGAACAAGAAATCCAAGCTCTTCAATAGAAATCACAAAGTATGAATTAAAATCCCAAAATAATGTTTCAAGTGTTTTCCTCAATGTTCCTCTCTCCTCTCATACATTCTCTACTGAAAATAACTTAAAAAACCAATTTATAGTTTTTAAAATATAAATCAAAAATAAAATAGGAGAATTAGATTTGGCAGGCAGTACGAGCAAGTCTACGGGTCGTACTAAGTTCTATGGCCCGTATTGAGGCTTGGTGGACTTCATTATTTAATTCTAGGTTTAGCTTCTACAAGACCTTTCTATGGGTTATATTTAGACTTAAAGCCCATATAGGGTTTCGTCCGATGAATTTTCAGAAAAACCTAACTTATGATCTTTAGGGTAAAGAACCTCATCTATGACTCATACAAATTTCCACAACTCATCTAATAGTTTTCAGATGCAACTTCAAAAAATCACTGCTTTGCTACATTTTACTACGTAACCCACTCTACTACTCTTGAAAACTTCCTCGACCTATAAAGAGTGTCATAGAACTGCAAAAATTGCAACAACTACACATTTATCCCAAAATCATGCCAAATCCTGTAATCCTGAAAAACTAACATAAAAACACATCAAACCTACTATCATCACTTTCAGAACATACAAAATTCCAACTTTTAAGCATCAAAAGTGTTGTATTTTTATAGCACACCAATATATGCTAAGATAGCTCAAGTGAGGTGCCTACAAGTCCCTTGTTTGTCATTTTATGACTAGGCCCTAGGCTTAGGTTGTTATATTTAACACCCTAATATTATGAAATGATAATAAGAAGGGGAGTATACCCATACTATTTGCAAAGTTATGTAGATGGACTATTCCTAATATACGATATGATTTCATAAAGTTATGATGCCTATTTTATAATCTGAGCATGATTTTGATAAAGTATGAATTATGATAATATATATGCATATGCATAATTATGTATTCAATTTGATATTACTTAGCACTGAGAGGACCTTGGTAGATTCCATTATCCTATAACTAGTGCCACTGTAGGTCTATAATTTTGTGCCTATAAGGCTAGTTGATGGATCCATATAGCTTCATGATGTGATGCTTACCAAGATAGGAGTGAGCTTAAAGGGAAGAGTCTTTATACATATTGGTGACACTAACCATGCTAGGATAGAGCCTAACGAGTGGGGTCTTTATATACATGTGATTTTCACCATCGTAGGATAGACCCTATAAGGTGAGGGTCTAGTCTACCTTGGCAAAGTAGACTTCTCTTTTGCATGTTATATAGGGAACATAGGGATTCAATATAATAGTTCATATGGTATTATTATTGGTTATGGTCCTATTCCCATATATGTATGTCTAGTAGGCTATGAAATGTTTTATGATGCTTTCATCCATGATGTTAAAGATGCATTGATCATTCATATCTTAGCCTTAATCTATTGACATATCTATGCATATTGCTATTATGTACGATGTTCGTTGATGAATGCATAATTGGATACTTAGTATATTTCAACTTACTAAAGCATACTCTTTCCTACATAATATCATCATGTAAGGATAGACAATGATTCCACACCTTACTTTAGTAGCTAGCTATTGAAATTTGCTATTGAAGATTTGGTGAGTTCCCATTCTTCAAAGACAAGCTCTTACATTCTTGTTTATGTGAATGATGTTAAGACTTTTGTGATTTTTTTATATTGGGGGTAAGCTAGTAACATGTTCTAGACCCTACCGAGATCTCTAATGTAGAGGAATGTTTGGACCTATGTTGATGTAATTCTCATTAATGCGAAGAGCTGACTCATACGCTTAGATTGTTTGAAAATATGTTTCTGCTTGGTTACTATTGTAATTGCTTATTACCTTATATATGCTTATGGTATGAACGAGAGTCTTAAATGGAACACTTTAGGGTGTCTGATGTGCTATCAAAATACAGCATATTTGATGCCTAAAACTTAGGATTTTGTGTATTCTTAATGCAACATTTGTGGTTTTTATATATTTTTGTGTTTATTTTTGCAGGAAAGCAGGTTGGCATGACTTTTGGAGAAAATTGCAGACTATTCTGGTTTTTGAAGGCCTACGAGACCCTTTACGAGTCGTAAAGCAATATACGAGTCATAGAGTGGGTTTCATGGGGATTTCTAATGAAAAATAAAATTCTGAAGTTCAGTTATATGAGACCCCTATATGAGTCATATAGAGGGGTTTCGCGAAAATTTCTAGAGAAGGACCAGATAATTGGAGACTAAATATTGGAGAGGAGAATACACTTGTAGATTCATTGAATCTTTGAAAACCTTGTAATTCTCAGTCCAAACAGGGTTTGTTTATTCTTCAATCTATTTGGGTAACTCATAGTTTCTTTATCTACCCATAGCATGAGTAGCTAAACCCACAACTTGGGGTTGTTGGAACCATGAAGATCTAACCAAATAAACCCAAATAATTTGCAATTCTTGGAATGGGTACTTACATGTATTAACCAATTCTCTTTGTTTTGCATATTTTCTAGTTGTGGCCTACATTAGAACTTGCGTAGCGTTACCTTCCCAATCTAGGTGGTAATGAATAGGAAAAGAGATTGATTAACAAGATTTATTGATATATTCTCATCTAATCAACCGAACTACACCAAGGGGAGGTTGCCTGGGACAATGGGTAATGGTTAGTAATGCACATTATGGAGATGGACCAAGTCACATAGTGAAATTTGTCTTTCACCTTTGACCAAAGGGCTTGGTGAACATAAAGTACCGTTATGCATGCTATACATTTAAGGACATCAAACTTTTTCTCCTAACAATGTCATCTTGCTCATTCACCTTGGTCAGGACTTGCTCAAGCATATGCTCAATCTAGGTTAGTTTATTAGTAATACAATGCTAGTGAGGTAACCTTGTCCAATATGCAACATTTTTGCTTTTGATTTTACTCGAGGCTCCCATAGTTGCACTAGTGGTTGGGCCAGATTTCCCTCGAAAAGGTTGGTAGACTTGGGCAACTGCGAATAGCTTATCCATAATTTGAAAGATTTCATCAAATGTCATCTTATGAACTCCCAACAGCCCCCTCCAACCAATACGTCAGCCTGCCCTTGTTATTCAAAGGTTAGCGCTTGATAGAAGCTATCCGCCAATTTATCATCAGTCAGATGATGGTTTTGCTTATACCCAATGCATTTTTGGTACCTCTCCCAAGCAGCTCCAAATGTCTTGCTAGGTACCCTCTTAAAGTTGCAAATGTTGTCCTAAATTTCCTGTTTGTTAGGTCCTTTATAAAAATGCATGAGGAAAACCCTTTGTACCTCTCCTCAATTTAAGTAAACTTCTGGTGGGGGTATAGACCACCATTCTTATGCACCAGCTCTTAGAGTCATGGGAAACGTTTGGAGAGCCATGGCATCCCAAGCAGGATGCCTTGTCCCAAGTACTCCCATGAGAGTCGAAGTGAATTGTTGTAGGTGAGTTTGGGGGTTTTCCGACTCTTGCCCATAAAAAAGGACACACCTTTGCAACATTTCCAGCAGGTCACTAGTAATATAGATCTTCTTCTTCGACATGGTGCAGGTTGACCTATGAAAAAGATCAAGCAACAAAGACAACAAGAATAAAAGTAAAATACAAGTGACTATAGAAATTTACACTAGAACTAACTAATAGTGAATTCAAGTCAAAACCTAGATGTATTCCCTGGCAATGGTGCCATAATCTTTTATGTAATGGTCACGCTTCAATAAGAAAGGGGTCACTATCAGTAATTAACCTAACCAAGGTTAGGGTTGAATCCAAAGAAAATACAGGGCTTTGACTATAGTACTTCACTACTAATCATTTATAGTATTTATGACTACAATCTCTAAATGGGGGGGAGGTTTTGTGATTCAAAAACAAAATAAAATAAACACTAATAAAAATGCGAGGAAACACTCAATTTTAGAGACAACTTGGGAATTGTGTTCCCCAGGTTCGTCAACATGATTATCCTAGATACATAACTATAATTGGTGAGTCATATGCAGGATGGTAACTTAGGTTCTTCCAACCCTATTGTGATGGTGAAGGTCGAATTTCAGCATGGCTCTTAGTCGGCCACCATGGTGTGCCAACTAACAGTTACCAATAGTCCTAGTCAACCTCCCCTTGGTCAGGTTTTGTCGATTAGACGGGAATACATCAACCGATTCTATCATCTACTTCCCTTTTCCTATTTATCACTACCTTAGTTAGGATCATGATAGTAGGCAGGATTTGGTGTTGGCCACTACCAAACAACAATAAAAATAAAGGAAAATAGATAATACATACAAAACCCTAATCATAGAAATGCAAACAACCTAGGTCATCTCAAGCAACTACCCATGGTTCCTAGAACCCCAAGTTGTAGGTACTTAGCTACTCATGGATAAGGAAAAACACACAACCATGTAATTAAATAACATAGTTGAGAATTTTACTAGCAACAACAAAAGTTGAAGACACCCAAGTTGCAAACCCACAAGCTTTATAGATTTCCAAAGTGATAGCACAAGATTTGCAATCCCCAAAATGGGTTTTTTTCAACAGAGAACAATAAACTACCCTAAAAACCTAAGAAAAGCTTCAAATGTAATTGTGAAATGTCTACTAGTCCAACTCCTTTTCAAAAACCTAACTTAAGTTATATATAGTGTTTACAAAATAACCCTAGAATTTACACAGAAAAGATAGCTGGCAGCTGATAAGTCCCATAGTTATGACTCGTAGGATTACCTACAAGTCGTAGTTTAGGTCTCGTATCAAGTTCTTGGCATCTTTGAATAACTGGTAAGACATATAGGTACGAGTTATTGCTTAGGCTACGACTCGTATGTTTGTCTCGTAGTCTTGGTCTTCAATTTTTGGTCCAACATTTTGGCTCTCTGATTCTTTCTATGAGTTCACTTATATGAGTCATAGTGTGTATTATAACTCATAGATTGGGCTCATGGAGGTGACCTTCACTTGGCAAATTTCTAATTTTTGGTCTCTAATTCTTGCTACGACACAACCTCTGACTCGTAGCGTGAGCTACGACTCGTAGGTAGGCTCATATGGCCTATGCTTCAGCAAAATCTATAACTTTTCTTCAAAATCATGCCAACCTAACTTTTCTACAAGATTAACACAAAAACACATCAAAACACTAAAATTTCTCTTTAAGAACTCACAAAATCCCTTGTTTCGAGCGCCAAATGTACTGTATTTTTACAGTATATCACCGGCAGACACTAAGTTCACAGTGTCAAGTGGATTACTCCAAATGCTTTAGAACTATGGTTTGTTTGCGGGGTTACCTACTGTGGATCCTCACAGTCATCTTCATAATGTTGCATTTGTGTGTTAAAGTGTGATGGGGACACAGAATCTCTCTATGGATGTTGTTGGGTTATGCGTATTCCTTTTATCTCTTACAAGAAGTGCAGCAGTATGCTTCAGAACTCCCACAGAGCTCAATCACCACTTGGGCAGAATTGCAAAGAGCCTTCTTAGAGCGATATTTTCCAAGGTCCAAAAAGCTCAAACTTAAGGACCAAATCAATAACTTTGAACAATTGCTAGGTGATTTTTTTAGTATAACCTGGGAGAGGTTCACAAAGTATTTGAGAATGGTTCCGGACCATAAGATTGTGGATGACGCCTTAGTGGAAATATTCTATAAGGCTCTTGATGAGAACAGTCAAGTGTGTGCCGATATAATCATAGGACGCATGTTCTTAGACCAGCCATTCACAAGGATAGTGGAAAGGATGGAGTAAGTAGTGAAGACTAATAGAGCATGGGGCCAAAGGGAGAGAGCTACTACAAGAAGCTCTTGTGTGGTGAGTATTAGTTTAGATCAAGCAAAAATCAATGATGAGATCATGCAACAACTTACTCAACTCCAGAGTAGCATGGACTTGGTAGTGAAACAAACTTAAGAGAGTGTTCATGCGGTAGTCTACCAACCCCCAAGAGAGCCCATGTATGGTGAGTCACATTATGATGAAGATGTTTGCTTTGTTAAAGATAAAGTGGTGGGTTTTTGGAACAATGCCCAAGGGTTCTATCTAAACTATTGGCGTCAAGGTTCCAAAAATTAAGTCGAAACTACAACCGAGAGGGTACATATAGAGATAACCATGGTGGTTATTTTGAGAGAGATAGGGTGCCAAAAGCTGAGTAGGGCCGAACAGATGGGTATTGAAATGGTCCTTACGTACCTCCTCATAATCACGATGCTAGCTCTACCAATTCAAGGATCGAGGAAATGTTTGTCGATCACTAAGATGAGACTTTGAAAGGAATGAAATTGGATTTCTCAAGTATCAAATAAAATATCGAGTCTCACTCAATGGCGATCAAGCAATTAGAACAACAATTTGGTCAAGTATCCCTCCAATTAAATCAATGCCAAAAGGGTATTTTGCAGAGTAATACGATCCAAAATCCGAAGAATGAGGGGCATTGCATGGCAGTTATGATGAGGAGTGGGAAGAGTACTATTGACCCTCCAATGCCGGCAGGTGTAAATGAAAAGTGTGAAAATAGTATTGATAACAAAGTTGAAGTTAAAGAAGAAGGTTTGACTAACAATGGGGTGAGAGGTGAAGTGGTGAAGGACCAAGAAAAGTACAAGACTATCCCAAGACCTCCCCCTCTTTTTCCCCAAAGGATCAAGCAAAAGGAGGAGTATGGTAAGTTTAAGTACTTCTTGCCTATGTTTCATATTGCAAACTAAAACCATGTACAAGACCTGCCTATGACACGTAGTTGAGGCTATGAGTAGTAACTGTGTCTCATACCTAGTTTCAGTTTTTAAAATCATTATGCACTTGAGGACTATGAGGCCTCAGTACAACTTGTAGTCTCAGGTATACAAAATATATGAAGGATTTAGTGATGAAAAAGCATATTGTGAGCCAAGATCTCTCATAAGAGCTCCAATATTGTAATGTTATTACTACCAAATTCTTAGTCCAAAAAGGGAAGGACCCCGGTACATTTACCATTCTTTGTACCATTGGCGATGTTGAGTTTGCAAGAGCGCTATGTGATTTGGGAGCGAGTATAATTTTGGTGCCTCTTGCCATATATAAAAAGCTTGGTTATGATTCACCTACTCCGATATGAATGAGGTTATTGATAGCAGATAAGACAATCAAGAAGCTAGAGGGAATACTCTATGAT
>DF357377.1:75706-106096 GCA_000787875.1 Solanum virginianum | reverse complement strand
GGGGGTTATTACCAGAGATTTATGAATGGGTTCTCCTCTATTGCTTCTCCTATGACTAAGTTGACCCAAAAAAAGGCAAAATTTGTGTGGACCAATGAATATGAGAAGAGGTTGCAAATGTTGAAAGATAAGCTTGTGTCCGCTCCTATCTTGTCCCTACCGGAAGGGTTGGAAGGGCTTGTTATGTATTATCATGCCTCATGAATTGATTTGGGTTGTGTTTTGATGCAAAATGGTTAGGTGATAGCATATGCCTCTAGACAACTTAAGGTGCATGAAAAGAATTATCCTACCCATGATCTTGAATTGGCTCGTCGTGGTATTTGCTTTGAAAATTTGGTGTCATTATTTGTATGTGATTCATGTTGAATGTGTTTACCGATCATAAGATTATCCAATATGTGTTCACCCAGAAAGATCTTAACTTGAGACAACGAAGGTGGTTAGAGCTTCTCAAAGATTATGATATGAGTGTGCATTATCACCCCGGTAAGGTTAATGTTGTGGTCGATGCTCTAAGTAGGGTGTCTATGGGTAGCCTAGCACATGTTGATGATGGTGGCAAAGAGGTGGCAAGAGAGGTTCATCGGTTGGCTAGACTGGAAGTTAGGTTGGAGGAGGTATACAATGGTAGTGTAGTGGTTGTTGATGGTTCTAAATCTTCATTGATTCAGGAGGTAAAGGTAAAGCAAGATCTTGACCCATCCTTGCTAGAGTTAAAGGCCTTGGTGAGAGATGGTAAGGTAGAGGTTTTCTCCCAAGGGGGAGATGGTGCCCTGAGGTACCAAGGTAGGTTGTGTATGCCCAGTGTTGATGACTTGAGAAAGAAGATTTTAGATGAGGCTCATAATTCTTCCTATTCTATTCACCCGGAATCTATAAAGATGTATAGAGATTTGAGGGAAATGTTTTGGTGGGGTGGTATGCAGAGAGATATTGCTAAGTTTGTATCTGGTTGTCATAATTGCCAACAAGTGAAAGCCAAACTTCAAAGGTCGGGTGCCCTAGCCCAAGATATAGAGATTCCTACTTGGAAGTAGGAGGAAGTCAACATGAATTTTCTGGTTGGGTTGCCTAAGATTAGAAAGTATTTTGACTCTATTTGGGTTGTGATTGATAGAATGACATAGTCAGCTCAGTTCCTACCGGTTAAGAGTACTTATGGTGCCGAAGATAATGCCAAATTGTACATTCATGAGTTGATTAGATTTCATGGGGTGTCTTTGTCTATCATTTTGGATCGTGATCCACTCATTGAGTTTTCTTACAACAATAGCTATCATTCAAGCATTGGTATGTCTCCTTTTGAGGCTCTTTATGGTAGGCGTTGTAGGTCCCCAGTTGGATGGTTTGAGGTAGGGGAGATTGCTTTGTCAGGTCAAGATTTGGTTATAGAGGCCATGGAGAAGGTAAGATTAATAAGGGAGAGATTGCAAACAGCCCAAAGTAGACAAAAGTCCTATGCCGATGTGAGGAGAAGAGAACTTGAATTTAAGGTTGGTGATTTAGTCTATTTGAAGGTCTTACCCATGAAGGGTGTGGTCCAGTTTGGAAAGAATGGTAAATTAAGCCCAAGGTCTGTGGGTCCTTATAAAGTGTTGAGGAGGATTGGTAAGGTGGCCTATGAGTTGGAGTTGCCCAATGATATGAATATGGTTCATCCGACCATCCATGTGTCTATGTTGAGAAAGTGTGAGGGTGACCCAAGTTCTATTGTGCCTTTAGATGTTGTGGGTGTTGCCGAAGATAATTTGGCATATGAGGAGGTCCTGGTAGAAATTCTGGATAGACAAGTGAAGAGGTTGAGAAACAATGATGTAGCTTCCGTCAAGGTTCTTTGGAGAAACCAACAGGTTGAAAGTGCCACTTGGGAAGCCGAGGCAGACATGCAAAAGCGGTATCCATATCTTCCACTCTACTCAAACCTAAGGTACTAACTTAAGTCTCCTATGTGATTTCAAGTCTAAAGTTTCAGACCTTATGTCATTTGCATACATTCATGTTTTATGTTGACAAGTTTATGGTAATTTTGACACTTATGTTGAGATTTTTGAAATAATGTTTAAATGCATTTGTTACATTCATGTGTTGAGCTGAAATCATCTTGATTGCTTCTCTTTTGTACGTTTCTTTAACATTCAGGGACAGATGTTCCCAAGGGGGAGATATTGAAATACCAAAAAAAGTGCCCGAAAGTATGCCTTGGAAATGCCCATAATCATAATTTTCATATATCAAAAAATCTATATGTGATATCGAAAATTCGACTTCATATTCGTGATCAGGGGGAAAAATTGAGTGGGAAATGCATATAACCCTGATTATAGAGCAACTATAGCAAAATTTCATTTTCCAAAATAATCTTCATCCAGTGCTGATCCACGCCCTAGCTACGATGCACCAGGTGCGCGAATCAGTGTTATTTTGGTCACTCAAAACTACTTTGGGCTAAGACTTTGGGTCCTTGGTCCTATGACATCCTATGCGTAAAAACACCTATACTTAGCTATTTTTCAACTCTATATTATTCAATACACTCTCAAAACCCTCTCTAACACTTAGCCAAATATTTCATCCAAATTCAAGTGTCCCAAACTCATTTCTGGATCTCAAGAATTTCATTTATGCTTCAAGTTCTCATTCAAATCTTCATCAAAGAAATCTCCGAAGTTGAGGTATGTGGGTTTCAACCATTGGGTCATTTCGCCCATGGTGCCCAACCTTCTCTTTTGAGTAAATTGCATGTTTTCAAGTTGGATTATCTATGGGTATCTCTTATTATGAAATTTCATTACAAACCATGTTGGTGTTTCATAAAATGCTGACTATTTATGCATGTTTTGAGCTATGAATCTATTATTACGAAATTTAATTATAAACTATGTTGAGGTTTCATAAAATGTTGACTGTTTAAGCATATTTTGAGCTATGAATCTATTATTTATTATGAGATTTGATGAGGGGTTTCAATGTATCTTGCATGGGGGTGTTACCAAGTGTTGGTGGGTTGATTTACATTGAGTTTTCTCACATGTTTTCACTCTTGAATTGCATGATTTTGAACTAGCATTACACATCCACCAAGTCTTTGATAAAATGTCAAGTTAAGGATACTTGAGTTATTGATGATCTATTGTATGGCTTATGATCAAGTAACTTTATGATGATGAAAGGGATGTATGTATGTGTTGAATTCATGAAAAGTATTTATCGTGTTGCAAGTTGACCACATCTTGTTAAGGGGGTGTCAAGCCACAATCGCCTTATCCGGGGGTGGTAAGCCCGTACTACCATGTTGAGGGGTAGATACCTCAATCGCCTTGTCGAGGGGTGGTAAGCCCATACTACCATGTTGAAGGGTAGATACCTCAATCGCCTTATCAATGGGTGTAAGCCTGTACTACCAATTGAGGGGTAGATACCTCAATTTCCTTCCAAGGGGGTGGTATGCCTTGGGTTCCAAGTACTAGTTTGCTTGGTCTATGATGATAGTCTCTTCCTACACATATTTACAAGCATGTTTTACTTTAAGCATTGATCATACATGTCATATTGTTATTATATTCACCCATTGCCTATGTATATGCAGTTTGACCATGTTGTCTATTTCTTGTTGCATTGCATCCTACATACTTAGTACATTCAAACGTACTAACACATACTCTATTCCTACATGATGTTAATATGTAGGAATTGGAGCTCCTCATGATCATCCTCCACGTGGCTAGATTTGACATCTTGAAGATAAGCTTTGGTGAGTCCTTATGTTCGGGGACACTAGCTATGTTACTCTTGCTTATATTCTTTCTTTATGTTGAACTTTGGTACAATGAGGGTGAGACCAGAAAGTATCTTGTCCCCCGCCCAATCTATACTAGAGGTTTTGTTGAACAAGCAATGTAATTATGCTATGATCTTGACTCTTGATTGTTTATGGTTATCAAACACTTCCCTTAGTCCCTTAGTCCCTTTATCCGTATTTAAATTTCTTGATGTTGTGTACTTTGCTTCCGCGACCAAGGATGTGTGATTGATATGCCAAAAGGCTGATTTGGGACCCTTCGAGTTTCCATTCCCATGTCACGTCTAGGCCCTAGGCTTGGTCATGACTACTACCACACATACAGAGTCCATCATGAAGTCCTCTCTATCCTTCCTTGCCAAATTTTGGTGGGCTATCATCCGGTCTCGCATTCGACCCACCTTTACAAATAGCATCATCACGTTGGAGCGAGCAGTTCTACTAGCCAACATCTTAGCTGGCTACGGCATTGACTGGGCCCCATCTGATTGTTGATTTACATGCATGCCTTTTCCAGTGTTGATCCGTAGATTATGCATGGAGGCTGGACTACGAGTCTCCCTTCACCTTGACCCATATACCGAGGCCCTCCACACTATAGATCACAGCCTGATCAAGGCTGATGAGAACCCGGTGGCGCTCCAGTAGGAAGCACCTCCTTCTATGCCCGAGACTTTTATTCCTAAGCCACCCATCAAAAGTTAGACGATTGCCACGACTACTCCTACTACTACTACTACTACTACTGATATGGGATCACAGCAGCATGAGGTAGGCGATATTGAGATAGGTCCCTCCATAGTCGCACCTGCACTAGAGCCATCCATATCTCAAGTTCTTTTTGCACACTAACCTATTATTTCTGCTATTACTTTTCAGGCTATGGTTCAATGATTGGCACAGACAGAGGCCCAGCTAGCTCAACTCACATGGTAGATTAAACCGTGGGACCAGCAGATAGTTCAGGCATTAGAGGATAGATACAAGGCGTTTACCACTTCAGTTGTTGATTGGAGGATTCCTACTGTGCATGCCCGAGTTGATGCCTTCGAGCCAAGAGTGCAGAAGAGACTTGCTGAGACCCATCCTGCAGATTTATGAGCCTTTAGTTAGGAGTTGAAAAGGTTCAAGGTTGATTTGATTGCATCATTGGCGGCTCCGATCACAGTACCAGAGTCTACACCTATAGATGAGCCGCTTTTTGACATATTTGAGAAGGGTCCACCGCATGCTCCCGAGAAGAGACCTATGGAGGAGACTGATGCAGAGAAGGGGCACAAGTAGCAGAAGACCTCCGAAGAGGATGAGGAGCTAGAGGAGCAGATCATTGAGTTCGTCCTATAGAGATCTAGAGAGGAAGAGAAGCTGAGGAAAGCTTTAGAGTTTGAGAGATTGCAGGGCGCTACCTTATCTAGCATGGCTGCAGCACAAACTACCTCGTAGGAGGAAGACACTCATGGACAGCCGAAGACCAGTGCTTAGGCACTATTTGATGTTTGACTTTTGACCCTCTGTTCTTATTATTATTGTTTTTGCCTTGTACACTTAAGGACAAAATACTTATTTTTTTTTGTGGGATGTGGGTAGTTATTGACTAGGGTGAAGTCTGAATAGCCTTTAGTCCATAACTATACTCGTTTTTGACATCCCAAGGTTTTCTTGCCTGCATTCTTTTGCCTTATGGATTTTTATTTTTATGTTGAACTGGCATGTTTTAGATGTTTTAGATAATTTTTGTGGTATCTAGTGATTAAACTTTGGAATGTACATGATTTTGATGGTTTATGAAAACTTTTGCAAAAATTGATACCCTTGAAATTTTTTGTTGATTAGTAGTTATTTTGTGATCATGCATGTTTGAATGGTTTGGCAATGTTTGTTCTGACTAAATGAAGGCAAGTTGATTCTTGGCACATGATCTATGAGTCTGTTAGTTGTGTATGCAATGTCATGTGCGTGTGAGCTAATTTTGTTGTGTTCATGCATTGTGTACTGATTCAGAACTTACCCTATTACGTTGAGTTAGACTAGATATTGGGTGGATTAGGAAGGGATCGTAGGTCTTGTTCTTTAAATTAGTCCGCTTTTGCCTAAATAATCCACCAAATGATAAAGTTTACCCCTTGTTCCAAATGTTTGAGCCTTACTTGTCCCTTTTCTTTCTTAATACCTAGCTACCCTTACCTTATCTAGTAAAATACCTTGATATTCGACCTGGTCTATCCTTGAACATTATGAACCTTGATTGAGGCAAAAAGCCTAAGTTGAGGGTGGCCACAAAAGGTGGCCCTGGTTTGGGGAGTGGATATTGTTTACTTCACCTCAAGCTAAAAGCTTAAGTTGAGGGTGGCCTATGTTGGGGTATAATAGCAAAATTGAGGGGAGGAGTTGGAAATAAAAGAAAGAATAGAAATTCACGTACCGGGTGAGAGAAAAAGATGCCTTAGTATGAGTTGAAAAAGCAAAACAAGTTTGAAAATAAGGCACAAGCTAAAAAATGAAGAGAAACTACCCAGAGAGCTTGAAAATAAGGCATAAGGGAGAACAATTTAAGAATGGTTGAGTTGTTAAGGTGAAAGTGTTGAAAAGCGTAGTTCAAGGTTGGCCTTTAGCCACAAATTGGCCAAAATGCCACACCAAAGCCCCATGAACCTACGCTATAAGCCTATGAAGTCCTAAAGTGATCCTAATCCAATCAGTCAATAGTTTAGGTTGTAAGTATATGGAAAGCTTATGGTATTGGTCATCATATATGAATCTCATTTGTGAGAGTGAGTATGCTTGCACAGTCCCTTGAACAACTTTGAAGGCATATTGAGTGAAAAAGGGGACTTCTTTTCTGTGAGGGCATTTGCATTACATGGTTAGCATTTGACTTGTCCAGTGATTGTGAATTGTTGATACTCCTTAACTTATCATGGTTTGATTGCCAAATGCATCAATGTCTTGTGGTTTGCTTAGTAACTATATGATCATGTTTTGAAAATGCTAGTCTGGGTACCTGAGTTGAAATTGAGTATGGTATATGCCAGTAGGATGATTGCTAAGTATTGCTCATTATCTATCTAGATTGAGTCGTCGCTGGAGGACAAGCAACAATTCTAAGTTGAGGGTGTTGATGTGCTGTCAAAATACAGCACATTCGGTGCCTAAAATAAGAGATTTTATGTGTTCTCAATGTGAATTTTTATGGTTTTTATTTGTTTTGTATTTATTTTTGCAGAAAATACAGGTTGGCCTGATTTTGGAGAAAAGTAGCAAATTTTATTGAATTTATGGATCTACAAGACCCACTACGAGTCGTACCCCAAGCTACGAGTCGTAGGGGGTGATCGTAGCAATTAATAGTTTCCAAAACAAAAATCTGAGAAATTAAAGTTCAGTCATATGAGCTCAAGGTACAGGTCATAGCCCTCACTACAACTCGTAGAAGAGGGTCTCGTAGTGATTAATAGTGTTGATTAAAATTGGACCAAGAAATGCAAGGGTGGATTACGAGAAGGCACTACGAGTCGTATACCAGACTATGATTCATAGAGGTAGATCGTAGCAGTGAAGTCCAAAATGCCAAGTGCTAATAACAAAAGCCTGATTATGGCTCGTAGGTCACCCTATGAGCCGTAGCTACGAGTCATAACAGCTACCAACTTGAATTTTTTAATTATTTTAAGAACCTTTTTATAAATAGTATAAATAGTATATGTTAGGGTTTTTAAAAAGGGAAGCAAATTATTCCACAAATTTTGGAGAGATTTTAGAGAGAGAAGTTCTTAAAATATTTTAGGGTTTTAGACTAGGGTTTTAATTTGGAGACTCAATTTGCAGATTTGGAATCATTTGTAAATCAATTTTATCATTCAAGCTTGTGATTCTAAGAAGGGTTTTCTTGTTCTTTATTCTTCTTGGGTAATTTCTCAACTATGTGTGTTTCATTCATTGTTTGTTTTCTTGCCCAAGTTATGAGTAGCTAAGCCCCCACAACATGGGTGTTGTGGAAACCATGAGTAGCTAGCTTAATAACCCGGATTATTTGCATTTATTGAGTTGGGTATTTGCATGTATTATCCATTTTTCTTCATTTTGCTTATTGTTTAATGGTGGCCAACATTAAACCCCGCCTAGTGGCATGATCCTGATCAAGGTAGTGATGATAGGAAAAGGAAATGGGTGACAGAGTTGGATTGATGTGTTCTCATCTAATGAACCAAATCCAACCAATGAGAGGTTGACTAGGAAACAGGTAACGATTAGTTGGCACACTATGGTAGCTAGCCAAGCATCATAGTAAAATTCGACCTTCACCTTTGTCCAAGGGCCGGAAGAACCTAAGTAACCGTCCTGCATGCAATGTCCTAATTTAGGTTGTGTTATCCAGGGTGTTTGAGTTAGTGAATCTTAGGGAACACAATTTCCTAAGTTGCTCTCCAATTTGATTATCTCTTCGCTTTTTTAGTATAGTTTTAGTTTCTTATAAATCATTTCAAATTCCCTCCCCCCCCCCTCCCTTTATTTAGAATAGAGTTAATTGATGTTTGAAATGATTGTTGGTGAATCAATGTGGCAAAACCCCATATTCCCTTGGGATTCGACCCTAATCTATGGTTAGGTTTTATATTTGACAATGATCGCTTTATCCTCAAGTGAGAGGTACTGTTTGAGCGTGATCACTAAGTCATCCCACGGAATCTTTAAAATATAATTTAGAATCATAAGTAGCAATCATAGGAGTAGCTCAAACTTAGGAACCACCAAGTGAGTATTGTCATTTCATCTTAGGGACCTTTCTTAAACATCTTTATGGCAGTTGTAAGCATGCTTATATCTTTGACAAATTATTACTTTAAAACATAACTTTAATGCCCTAATCATCATCATAACTCATCCAAAGCTTTACTTGAAAACTAGGTTGGCTAGGCTTTTAAGTGGAAAAAATCATAAATCACATAAATCATGGAAATATACTTCTTTAAAGACATGTAAAATAGCCGCATCATAGAAACAACAAAACTCATCATTTGGGTCATCATCGACAGCTTAAATACATGCATTTACTTAGTAAAATATCATAGGCTTTATGAAGATCATTTAATAACATAAAACATCATGAAATCATCATAAGTATGCATAATATCTTAAAGGAACTTAAAGAAAAGGTGCAATACTTAAAAGAGGACTTTATGGGTGGAAAGATACCCATAACTCAAGCTCACATATTGTAAAAGACTTGGGAAGAACAAACTTGGAACCTTTGTGAAGAGCCTTGGAAACCCTAGCTTTGCCTTGCCCTTTCCTTGAGAGAATAATTACCTTAGGGAAATTTGAGAATTGAAAGAATGAAGAGAATAAGGGCTTCTTAGGGTTGAGGATCTAATTTAAGGCCCCTTTGAATCGCAAAATAACTTAGTTTAGGAATAGAAATGATGAAAATGACAAAACTGCCCTTCATTAAAACTGTCGAATTTCAACCTACGAAAGCCCATTTATGTATCGTGGAATGAACCACAGACTGTAGGTTCTATCTGTCCTGTTAACTTTTCCAAATACCTGAAACCATTCTCCAGAACAAAACCATGACTCCTTTTACGGGCCATACATGGGACTATGAATTATGGTTGGACTCATAGAGTCCTTTCACACTTAACCATTTTTCCCATTTTCCTAGACCCTATGCACGAAGGGATTCCACGAGTCGTACATTGTTCTACAGACCATGTTGGTAACTCGTATATTACTTCAAGCAAACTCCAAATTTCCTTCATGTCTAATAGTCTCACTCACGACCCTATCTACGACCGTCATCCTTTCTACGGGTCGTCACTGGGTCCATGGATTATCCCACACTTGAAAACATTTTTCCTTTCGTGAAGTTCATGTTTAAGTATCAAACCTACGGAACGTATCTCCACCTATAGGCCATAAGTTACCCTTGTGGACTTGACTTCAGGTCATTTTTTGTCCAACTTTTCTGCACTCAAGGCTTTTAAACTAGGGGGTGTCTCATTACACTACTGGACCATATAGCTTCATGATGTGATACTCACCATACTAGGATTGAGCCTAAAGGGTAGGATCTTTACACATACTTGTGACTCTCACCATACTAGAATAGATCCTAAAGGGTGGGGTCTTTATATATATATGTGTGTGTGTGTGTGTGTGTGTGTGTGTGTGTGTGATTCTCACTGTGCTAGGATAGGGTCTATAAGCTGAGGAACGGGTCAACCTTGGCAAAGTAGACTCGTTAGTTATTCGTTGTAGAGGGATCATTGAGATTTCATATAATAGTCTGCATGGTCTTATTATCGATTAGATCCTATTCCCATATATGTTTGTCTACTAGGCTATGAAATATTTTATGATGTTTTCATCCATGATGTTAAAGATGCATTGACTATTCATATCTTGTCCTTACTCTATTGACATGTCTATGCATATTGCTATTATTTACGATGTTCATTGATGCATTACATGCTTATATATTTAGTATATTCGAATGTACTAATGGATACTCTTGCCTACATGATATCACCGTGTAGGGATGGACGACGATTACACATCTCACTTTTGTTGCTAGCTTTTGGCATTTGCTATTGAAGATTTGGTGAATTTCATGCTTCGAAGACAAGCCCTTATGTTCTTGCTTAAGTTGATGATGTTAAGACTTTCATACTTTTCTTATTTTGAGGGTGAGTTAGTAGCATGTTCTAGACCCCACCAAGATCTATGATGTAGAGGCAAGTTTGGCCCAATGTTGATGTACCCTTAATTGAGAAGAGTTGACTCCTACGCTTAGTTTGTATAAAATTTTGTCTCCGCTAGCTCACTCTTGTAATTGCTTATTTACCTTACATATGATTATGATATGAATAAGAGGCTAGGATGGGGCGCCTTCGGGTGTCACATTCACCGTGTCACGACTAGGCCCTAGGTTTGAGTCGTGACAATGCAGGGCATTGTCGTCCAAAAGATACTTTAAATACCCTTTTAAGGGTGAGTGAATGACCCAAAACACCCCACTTAAAACCTCAAATTTTACCCGGAAGAAGCCCTCCAAGAAACCCACCACGACCTATGGTGAGCACCAAGGGTCGTGGAGGATGTTGTGGTGAGCAAGGGGTGGCTTGGTCTGGGAGGGGTTCCCTCCATGAGACCCTTCACAGCTTGTGGTGGGGACCAGAGCTCGTGAAGGGTCCCGTGGTGGGTCACCCACCCAAGGCATCCCCTAAAATCCACCAAGGGTTCCACCACGAGACCCCTTCACAGATGGTAGTGTACACCATGGCCCGTGAAGGGTCTCTTGGCGGGACACTTCCCCTAATTTTTGAAAATTTTCACTTCTTAGCCCTTGTTGCTGACTTCCAACCAAGGGGCCTTACAGGCGCACATCTCAGTATAATTTGTTAGGTATGGTTTTTTAGCATTTAAGTGTCATTAGTCTCAGATTTTGAAAACGTTCAAGTACGAAATAAAGTCAGTAAAGAAAATTATATGAAGCAATAGATCTCACTAACATATGTCTCTATCCGAAAACACTTAAAGTATCATTGGTATCAAATCAAGGGACGTCTTTGTTTATTGAAAAAATGGTACAATTGAATTATGTACAGGATCAAAGGACGTGTGTCTCGATTTAACTTGCTAACTATGGTTATTAGTAGGTAAGTGCAATTAGTCTCAGATTCAGAACATTGAAGAATTAAATATAAGGCAGTAAAGGAAATAAAGAAAATCGTATGTCAATAGACCTCAGCAACATATGTAGCTCTCTATTCAAAAACACTCAAGTGTCGTTGGTCTTAGACCCAAGGACGTCTTTTGTAAGTAAACATTATAAAGTAATGACTTGGTAAAATATAAAAAGTTTGGAGTACAAGAATTATAACATATTGTTTTTGGTATAATTTAGAATTTAATCATTTACAATGTATTGGGACTATATCATCAGCCAATAGAAATGCTCCACTCAAGTCCTAAAGCATTTCGCTAATAGTAATATTCCACATGGTAAAATACTGCTAGGTGTGCCAGCTAATATTCCTCTATATTTGACACTGTGAGCATTCAAAAATATTAGATTGGGAGTGAGGTCTCAAATCGAGGTTAGGACCTGGATTGGTGTCAAAAGTTGGGTCTCGATCTAGGATCCGACTCTCAACTTTCGAGCTAGAATCGAGATTTGAGAGTTGATTCTTGTCCCCAACTCGAGATTCGAGACCCAACTCTTAATAGACCCGACTCTAGACCTCGAACTGAGATCCAACTCCCAATTTTTGACATTGACTCTCGACCTCGACTAGAATCTGACTTGTACTCGAGTCGGGGATTCGAGTCCCTAGTCGAGGTCAGAGTCTCGAGATAAAGTTGAAAGAGAGTTTAGAAAATATTTTTTTTACTTTACATAGGAAAGTCATTTTTCTTACATTGGAAAAAATAAGTTCATTTGAAAAATATTTTCTTCAACATTTAAATCAACCAAAGATGGGAAAATTGAAAAACATTTTTAAAAAGATGTCTTCTTTCATACCAATTACACCCTTAGTCTATTCATGTTTGTCAATCTTGGAGTTTTATTTGTCATTGCAAGTGTGGAAACCAAAATCATTCATGCCATGTCTTAGTTTCTGTATTCTCAACCCCTGGAGAATAAATGGCATAGCGTTGCCTATCGTGCTAATACATAGTTGACCCCTATTGGAGGCCAATAGGATACTGTTAACACTTTCTTCCTTTGCTTCAACATCTGCATCATGTTCAAGTAAGTTATTTTGTTGATATCTGATATTGTATCCCTGTAAAAAGTTCCATTCTACAACCAAACAAAAATCAGATCCCCCTAGAATGCAAATAAATATTTTCAATCCAATCCTAAATATCTGATACAAGCCCCTAACATGAAACACAATTTTGATGATATATGAATACGAAAGAGACAATTAGTATGTGAAGAAATGAGAGGTACGAATGTTGAAGCGAAGGAGATGATTGGTGTGTTTGAGATGTTTTGCCCTCCTATAATTTGAATTTTGAACGGGAGTAAATGGCATTCCCAGATCTGTTTTATATAAAAATGAAAATCTCTTGCAAAAGCTTTTTTTTAAAAAAAAAAAAAGTTAAAAAGGACCAAAAACCCACCAATGCCCCTTAAATGAAGTCACAACTGAAATCCAAAAATAGAAATTTTTGTTGATATTTTCAATCGATCATCTGAGTTGGCCAACTACTATAGCAAAAACTACATGTCTTGTATTAGAATGCCGATCCAACTACTATAGCAAAAACTACATGTCTTGTATTAGAATGCCGATCCAACAAAGAAATGCCCATAACTCCACAAATATGCCAAACTCATTGACCAACATGATTACGAAAGACAATTCAATTTATCAAACGAGTTGCACAGCTTCTCATGCTAATCTTCTCACTAGGGAATAATAACCCCAAAATCCATCCTTGAGTCCATTCAGTGCTACCATGATCAAGCAAGAGAGAGTAAAAAATGAAAATGCAAAACTATAGCTACAATTTCACAACTGTTTCCAGTTTTAAAAATGATAACTTGATTCAGTTGATATTTAGGTATACGAAATTCTGACAACAATTAAAGATATGATCATCTAAACCATACATGATACCACCTTCCATCTCTGCCAAAAAGAAAAAATAATGATGGAAAATCCTCACTGAAAATAGTCCAGGTACGTGACTTGAGCAGAAGGTTTGAAAGAGGGCAATCTATAAAAACTAAACACAAGCACAAGCATGAACGTCTCTGTCCACCATCAGCATTCCTCCGCCCTGAAACATAGGTCATACCAGGTGTAGTTATAGGTCGCTCGCACATGCATACAGCTGCAGCAAAATATCAATTTCATGATCACGCTCAACACACTATCTAGCATCATCTCTCAAGAATAGATATATGTTTACTCTGCAGCACCTCTTTCCCCCAAGTGTAGGAATGCATTGATA
Organism: Solanum virginianum; assembly: GCA_000787875.1. NCBI lineage: Eukaryota > Viridiplantae > Streptophyta > Magnoliopsida > Solanales > Solanaceae > Solanum > Solanum virginianum. The sequence continues at coordinate 92,325 of DF357377.1, read as the reverse complement.
GCCTCAGAGTGGAGCTCCCCATTCAATGGTTCTGCTCTATGACCTCAGATCCTGGCAAGCCATTACCTCGAGTTCCTGGAGACATAGGTGACATATCAGATTCTGGGGCTACCTCCATATTTGGTTTCGATTCCATTGATGCAGCTCCAGAAAATCCATCAACTGGAGCACCTATGGGCAATGGAGGCCTCACGAATGGAGGAGTAACCTGAACGCTTGACATTCCTGGGTCTGGATCCATCTGATCAAACTTACTTTGGCGAGGCCTCCTTTGATATCTATCATGACTACGACTATGACTACGGCTGCGGCTGCGGCTGCGGCTGCGGCTGCAGCTGCGGCTGCGGCTGCGCCTGGGGCTATAGCTGCGGCTGCGGCTTCGGCTGTAACTCCTACTACTATAACTCCTGCTTCTGCTGCGACTCCTGCTTCTGCTGCGACTACGCCATGTTCGAACCCTCTCCGGACTAGGGCTGTAACTTCTTCCTCGACTCCGACTTGGCATGTCTCTTCTATTGTCAAAACGTCCACGCCCACGACCTCTCCCATGTGCTCGCACATCTGAATTGTCATACCGATCATTCCTGGCCCAACCACTATGCGCACCACCCCTGCCACCTCGGACACCAAAATGGTTGTCCCTCATCCCAACACGGCCACCAAAGTGACCATCTCTGCCACCACGGCCACCAAAATTGCTTTCCCTTCCACCTCGGCCATCAAAGTTGCTCTCCCTTCCACCTCGGCCACCAAACCCACCATCCCTCATCCCACCAGGACCACCAAACCCACCATCCCTGATACCACCCCGGCCACCAAACCCACCATCCCTCGTCCCGCCACGGCCACCAAACCCACCATCCCTCATCCCACCACGGCCACCAGAATCCCAACGTGTGCGGCCACCATCACCATCGACAAAATCAGAACGGCTCATGCCACCTCTATCCCTGCCACCAGCACGTAAAGCCATCTCTCTCACATCCGGAGGCACTTGCTGATTTGCACCTTCCAGAACTTTAACAAGATCAGGAGCATATTTCCAGTCCTGATCAGATAAAAAGGTGTATGAAACACCAGTTGCACCAGCCCTACCAGTTCTTCCAATTCGGTGAACATAATCCTCAATCCCAGTCGGAAAATCATAGTTGATCACCACTCTGCAGCATAGTGAGAACTTAAAATGGTATATATGGTCTACTACTATTTCAAATAAAATAACAAGGAGCATAATATTTAGCAGTACACATCAATAGACTTTTTTTCTCAGTTTCTGGAGAACGCATTCAACTCAGAACATCAGATGAAAAGGAGGTCCTCACCTTATATCAGGTATGTCCAGTCCTCTAGCAGCAACATCAGTTGCTACTAAAATTGGGGTCTTACCAGAGCGAAATTGATTGAGAACCCAGTCCCTCTCACCCTGGGACTTGTCTCCATGAATTGCTGCAGCTCCAAAGCTTCGACCAATACTGTGAGCAAGTTGGTCGCACAACTTCTTTGTGGAACAGAATATAATAGCTTTAGAACCCCGTTCTTGGGATCTAAGAATCTGTTCCAACCGTCTCTGCTTCTCCATTTGTGGGACTACTTCAATGTACTGCACAAGTATTTCACATTTGCAATAACCACATAAAAAGGAGGGTAAAAGGAAAAAACAAAAGGCTGATGAAATACTCCAATTGAAGAAGGTTATGCATCCTACCCACCCACACCACACCCCAAAATGAAATTTCAATATTTAAATAGGAGAATGAGTTTGACAACAGAGGCATCTTTGTATAACCAAGCAACTTAGTTTCAATCAAGAATGATGCAGGAGCTAAAACCCTCAAAAATACTCACTTGTTTAGACTACCAAAAAATTTAAAACTAGTTTCCACATAAACCATGAAGAAACAAAGTTAGATGGATAAATCATGTTTGACTGTCGGCGTCTAGTGTCATGTGTCAATGTTTCAAATTTGATAACCATCTGTGATGCAATCCCCTTATCATGTTGTCAAAACCAAGAAACACAAACTCAAACAACAAAGAGAGGATAATACAATTATTGAGTAATAATGAGAATACAGTGTCATTGTCTGTTTATCAACTTTAGGTTACAATGATCGGAGGACACGTTTAAAACCAGAAAAAGATCACAGTTTTTAAGTAGATGATGGAAACCTAAAATCAGTATCTAATTGTTGGGTAACTTTGCTGCAGACAAATACTTAAGGGCAATTAAGTGATGATAATATATTAGCTCGTTATGGATATTTCAGGCATTGTACATGAGTGTGGAAATAAACTGCTTCAAATTACCTGTGTAATAGACTTGTTTGCTGCAAGCTGATCAACATTCCCAATATTAACCTGGACAGGATTTCGAAGAAGATCACCAGCTATTTTTCGCACTTCTTTGGGCCAGGTTGCTGTGTACATAAGTGTTTGTCTTTGTGGGGGTATCTCATTTACAATCTTGCGGATCTGAGGTTCAAAACCCATGTCAAGCATTCGATCAGCCTCATCTAGCACGAGAAGAGAAACCTGCCGAAAGTCGATTCTTCTCATTTCAAGGATGTCATTAAGCCGACCAGGAGTTGCAACAACAATATCTGTTCCGCGCTCGAGTTCTTTCAATTGGTGAACTTTAGGTGCACCTCCATATAAGCACTGAAAAGAAAGAGTTGATCGATATCTTCTTCAACAATCAACAGTGTTTAAACAAGAAACTGCTCATATATCAACTCACCGTGCAAGAAACCCTTGCAGATCGACCAAACTTCAGCGCTTCATCTTGTATTTGTGTGGCAAGCTCTCGTGTTGGAGATAAAACAACCACTGTCGGGCCATTTTGAGGATTATTGTGCCGTCGTTTAAGGTGAATAAATGCAGGAATTAGATAGCCCAATGTTTTGCCAGAACCTGTCTTGGCAATGGCCACTATATCCCTATTTTGCAACGCTATGGGCCATGTTTGTGCCTGAATGGGAGTGGGTGAAGTGAATCCTGCAAACTGAATCTGCAATACATGACCCGTAATGAATAGAGGAGAAACGCTGAACACATTTACACACTTAAGAATTTCAAGCACAATACTGAAGCGAGTAGCATGAAAACTAATTTAATCTTTCAACAAGAAAAAGGGTAAGATAGAAAAATCGAGGAATCCTAAAGAAACAAATGGGATGCAGTTGCTTACTGAGGCAACTCGAGGCAACAAAAGGGAGCAACTAAAACAGAAGACCTGGAGCAATAAGCTAGAACCCCAGTCATCTAGTGGAATTTGACTTAAGGGCCAACCACCCTTCAAGAGCTATGCAACAGAGGCTCCAATTCCATTTTGCAGCCTCAAAACTCAGAACAGTTGTTGCCAAATTATGAGGATAGCATTACAGCGTACGACATGTGCTCCTACTGCGGAGCAGATATCGCACCTGCGACAAGCGACAATCAATAAGCTTGTGGCATGTTCTTAAAATGAAAATGGAAATGCGACAAAGCAGATCCTAATATCCTTCAAATAACCAACAAGTGATCAAATTTGAGAAGAACACTTACCTCTCTCAGTATTTCTGGTGGGAAGCCAGTATCTTCAAATGTCATGAAAGGAGCAGGGACATCACCACCCTAGACATTTAATTAAACATCAGCACCAACAAACTTCAGAATAGCCAATGAAACCCCCTGGATAGCAAATGAATCACCGCCAAGTGTACTCAAGACTGTCTAAACCACAAAGCTTATACCAATGCCCGAAAAATAACATCAAATGCAAGGAATCCTATGATAAACTTCAACTAGAACTCAAACCACAAGCATAATAGTCAACATAAGGCCCCAAAAAATTATGACTGTACTACAAACGGTAGAACTTCGATTCGCAAATACACCAGTGATCCACTAACATACACCCAAAAAAGATGATGAAAAAACTAACATGACCACAAAGATAGAGGAATTTGAACCCCTAAAGACCAATAGTCTAGCTGTTCCGAACTCATGAAAATATTGTGTAAGAGGTTCAAACAGAAGACAGGAAGAAGAAAAGACATGAATATTCAATGATTTAAAACACGCCAAGAAATAGGTAAAAATAGCACAGGCATATAACTCATTCTTCAGTTACTTAAAGAAAGTCTCCAGAATCATTTGTCATGACTGCTGCTGCCTCTTTTTGCTTTAATGTAATCAGTTTAGTTGTGTGTCAGTGGAGGCAACCACATTTTTTTGAGGATGTTTTAAAAGTTGCTCTGGAACACACATATAAGTCAACTCACAGACCCAAAAAAAGGGGGGGGGGGGGGGGAGCCTCTTTAATTTTGTGTTTGTGTTGTTAAATAAAGCAAGTATAGACTTGGATGAGCAGAAATTCTGTATATTTTTAGTAATATTTTTGCACAGTGAAAATTCAAGAAAGTCCAACTTCCACTCAGTCTTGCTCATATATCAACATACTTACACATATTATAGGATATGAAGATACCACGCCAGTACAATATAAAAATGTAAAACTGGTATTTGATTATTCTCCTTGAAGAGAATATATTACAAGCCAGAGACAAATAAAAAGGAAGAATCAGAAAGATGAGGATAAAAAATTTAATGAAACAAATCCACTTGCTTGATGCCAGAAAAGGAAACAGTAAAATTGACAGCATTCCCTAACTGCTTTTGAAAACATAAACCACGGAAAAAAAGATGAGTTATGGCAGCAAAATGTCATCACAACAAAAAGTTTCCCTGCTGGTCAGATGGCCCTCGGTAAACGTTTGGTTATGCTTCGACAAAACACAATGTCACAAACATCACATGAATTGCTAGAAATATTCTCGGAGTCATCAACTAAAGCATGTATTACAAAAATATAGCATAATGAGCCTCCCTCCCCCCCCCAAACCCCTTTCTCTTCTCAGAGAGTTCAGTTCAATCCTGCAGGCATCCTATTCATGGGAGGGTGGAGGTTGCCGAGTTGGGAGATTATACACATAATGCTTCTTTGATTTATTTACTTAAAAAATTTCAGTCTATATGTAAAAACAGCAGTGTTGTTCACATATTCCTATATAATTTATAATACTCCATTACCTGATATAATGCTAATTCTACTCCATAATAACTATATGACAACCATTGAACGATCAAAAAAGCTACTCCCTCTGTCCCATTTTATATGACGTAATTTCTTTTTGAGTCAATCCCAAAAAGAATGACACATTTAGATATTTAGGAACAATTTAACTTTAAAATGTCTATTTTACCCTTGATGAAATGATTTCTAGCCACACAAATATTTATGACTTATTTTAGAACATAAGTTTCTGAAGTCTTTCTTCTTGTTTAAACTCCGTGCCAAGTCAAAGTAACTCATATAAATTGGGGCGGAGGGAGTACATCACAAGTACTTGGATTTCAAATGATAACATTGCGCAAAGGTGTTAATTTAGAACATTACAGAAAGAACATGAAATCCCTAAGAGCTCAAAACAAGCCAGAGTGACTGATAAACGTGAACAGGTTCCATTCCTTAAGTTGAAGGGAAAAATGGATCACATGACAGATGATGATGGGATTGGATACATACTGTTGCGGTTACTTCATGCTTCTGAAGGTAAACCTCAACGGACGATGGATGAATGGATCCTGGAGGTCCTATGAGAGTTCCAGGTGGCCGCATGAGATTAGAATTTGAAAATGGAGGGCCACCAGCTGCTTGACCGTAGATATTTTGCATCGGAGGACCGCTCATGCTATTGAATGCACTAGGAAGAGCTGGTACTGGATTTTGAAGAGGAGGATCACCCATTCTCATTTCCTAAGGAGCAAGTGCAACAACAACTACATTTAGCGTCGCATTGGTTAGGGAAATTTTACAAGCAATGCAAATGTCATCCTAAAACATTCACAATTGGAAAAAAATATTAACTGTAAAATATCTTAAAATTGCCTCATAATATAGCATATTAAGCACAAAAGTTCCCTATTTCAAAATAAGTAAGAAGTGAGAATGCTTTACAATGGAGATGACTGATTCTGGCAACATATCATATGAAATTATTAACACGAAACAAAATGTATTGCGCGTAGAAAGAGATATTATAAATGGACCAGGAAAGCTGCATCAAATAAAAATAGCAATAAATGATATGGAAATAACATACATGTTGATTTCTTGCTACAGGTATAGCTGCAAGCTTGGGTTGCTGAGTCGGAGGCTGAATTCGACTGTTACTGTTGTAATAATAGTCATTTCCTCCTCTTCCAAGTGTGTTTTCCTCATAACCCTTTGATCCAACTGGGGGTGTATCCAGCTCCTGACCATGTGCCATGTTTGAGCCCATCTGACCGGGAAAGCGTGGAGCAGGCGGCCTCTGCCCTGAATCATTTGTATTTTGCTGCCATTGACCCAAAGATGATGATTGTAGAACATTTACAGAAGAACTGCCAAACTGCAAAGCCTGAGCAGGCTGAGCAGACATCTGAGGTCTGATAACAGAACCAGTCCCTATAGGCGGATTCTGAGCAGATGATATACCAGTTAGCTGAACTTGCTGTGGCGAAAACCCAACTCGCTTCCCTTGGGGGAAATCAACATCTTCCCTTTGCTGAAATCCCACTTTATGCTCTTGTTGATGGGAAAACTGTTGATTCTGTGGAACGTGCTGATTTTGCTGCTGTGGAATTTGCTGTCCCTGTGGAGGCAAATTTTGTGGATACGCAACATGCTGTGCCTGCTGATGAGAAAATTGATAACCATGTGGTTGTCCCATTTCTATACTTGAGAATGCTTGTGCTTGGGAGCCAAGTTGTTGTGGCATTATTTGTTGCATTGCTGGTTGAGAAACATGTGGCCCTGGCTGATTAGGAGTTTGTCCCATTTGAGATGGCATCTGATGACCAGGTTGCTGGATCATTTGAGACCGAAGTTGCGGTATAAAGGATACCTGTTGAATGGCAGGACCAGCTGGTGATCCTTGTTGCTGCCCTGTTAAAACACCTTGTGATCCATGTGGTACCTGTTGTGTTACTTGTGCATGTTGTGCCATGTGTGTCATTTGGCCTGGTTGAGCAAAGGCCTGCTGGCTCTGTTGGCCTTGACTATCATATTGTTGCACTGTGCTAGCTCCTGGTATAGGAGCCAACTTAGGTGCAGAAGCTTCCGTCGGTGGACCAGGCGGCAGTGGAGGAGGTAAAGCTGATGGCTTCTCATACTGAGTAACATTAGTGTCTGGATTCCAGTAGTACAACAACCCAGTACTACCATCAATTAAAGCCTTCCAAGGTTGGGGTAAAGTTGGATCATCGGGTGCATAACGAGGTCCTAAGGAAGCTGTAGCTGCCTCAGGAATCGCCATACTTGAGCGACCTAAGGCAATCCACCAAAAAGGTCATACATGAATTGACTAGATACAATGACAACCAAAGCGTATTGTAGTACATACTAAATGTAGAATATGCTCAAAAAAATACAACCATCAATTAATTCAGATTAATTGAACAGATATTTCCCAATGAAAATAATCCAAAGTCCTAACCAGATTACTATTCCTCTAGCATAAAGGGCCCAAATGACAGTTTATACCCATCGAGTTGAAGCAAAAACATAGCTTTAAGAAGACATTTCTAGCATTCTCAACGCCATATCAGCTGAGAATAGTGAACTTGCAAATAATACATTAACTACCAAGATAGGAAACCAGTATCCATGAATCTATTTCTTTAGCTTTGACTTCCATGAATAGATAAACTGAAGTATTGCTCAATCAACTTAACATTCTCCTCATTCTAATTCAAACAACTCAAAAGACAAAATCAAAAACAAAATAGCAAACGGTTCAAACTCATCACCATACACACCAAAAACCCAAAAAAAAAAAAGAAAAAATAGAAAAAAACGTTAACTTTTTGAAATTAAAAATCGTTCAAGCTACAGAGTCCCGTGCAAATTTGATTGGAAGGACAACATGAAAGAGGGAAAAACAAACTAAACTAGATTTCCTGAATTTAGATATTCAAAACCTAAAACCATATACGAAACGCACCACATGAAGCCAAGAAAAAATAAAACTTCCATGGACCATCAGAACTAGAAAATTCCAACTAGTTCATGCATGTAGAACTCTTACTTCGTCCCACAACCCAAATAGAAAAAACACGCAGAAAGTAGCAGAGGACTATAATAAAATTGATAAACGGAAATCAAACATCAATTGAGAAACCTTAGCGGAAACTTTGTGTGCAGCGAGCTCCAGTTTCCGTGAAAAGGTGCCGACTGAAGAGGATTGGACGCTCAATCTGAAGATTAGGGTTCAGGTCTTTCAAGAAGAGAAATTGCCTGCTTGTTGGACCATATTCTTTTTCTTTAAATATGGACCTTCCCCAGTGTGTTGGGTTGGGTTGCGTGGGCTGATTGACGATCTGGTCTCTCTTGTTCAATAACTTAAAAATATCTTTGGTAAAAAATCAACCACTATTACCCTTTTTCCGTTCATTATTACTAGTACTAGTACTAGTAAACTAGTCAGTTTTACCATTCCTTTGGTGTGATGAAAGAGAAAATTTACACTGAAACAAATAAAATTGCATGCATAGCCATTAGATAGAACTTGCTTGTGATCTTACATGCATAGTCATTAAATAGAACTTGCTTGAGTGATCTTTCTCATGCTCTTTTTTGATACATTTTCATCAAATAATAAGTCGTAGTATTATATTTATAATTGATAGTTATTTGATTCATTATTCGATAACAGTTATTTAGTTTACTTTAATATCATAATTCAATTTGTTAGTAGTTACTTAATTTTGAAGATTAAATGTATTTCTTCTAGATCATATATGATCTCAGCAGCAAAAAGAGGCGAGGTTCTGTTTTTTATCGAGTCATGGGTATATTTACAAGATGGAAGCTTCGAAAGACATATGAGTGCGCCTCTCATGGACGAATACCGACTCAGTCCGCTCCTACTGCCCGGGAGCCTCAGCCAGTCGATGTCAGGATAGCCCCCTTGGGAGTGGTTCGACTCCTATGTGTTATAATGTTGAGCCAAGGATGTTCTGGCTTCTCTATAGAAGCAATCAACTGAGTTATGAATGAATTAGCTTCTTGGTAATGGCTTAATCTATACATAGAAAGCCCTGTGATAGTAAACTACCACGTTAGGTCTAGAGAGAGATGGGGAACAGTTATATAATAGGGAAAGCAGATGCAAACTTTTTCTTTCATTAGCTGGCCCTAGTGACTACAGGATCATTGGTCTACTCTACCTCAGTTCACCACTTCGAACCTTATACAGAGAGTTTTGATGCTTTGTTTTATAATTTAGGATTCCGCTGTCTGCTCAATTAACCATTTTGAACCTTATACAGAAGGTTTTGATATTGTGTGCTATAATTTTAAATTTTCACTGTCCATAGAATTCTAAAAGGAGATATACAAAAAAGGTTTAGGTAGAAGAATCTAGTTTGTCACAATACTGTTGAACTTACACAAGTCTTTATATTACAGTTATTTCTCCAGAAAAATCTAGGAACTCAAAGTAAGCTATTAAAATTAGGGATAGAAATCAATAGGTTATGCCTTGTATATAAAACAAAAGATAAATCGAAATTCATTTTTTTCTTTATGTGCTTCTTCATCAGAGATAGTGGCAAAAAATTTCTCAACTGAGTGTAGGGATAACATGTTATTCACATATGAGATAGTGAAAATGGATGAATTAGCAAGTTAAAGACTTCGGAACAGGGTCCTATCATGAAAGTTTGACTTGCTATAATGAATTACAATATTTACATTAAAAGAAGTACTATGATATTTTTTAGTACAAGTCATCCTAAAGAGGATATTTCGTAGAATCTAAAGACGAGATTATGCAATGGACTAAAAAAATAATATATTTGTTTGTTTTTCTCTGTTTTATTAAATTTTTTATTTGTGGGGCTTATATGTATTTGAGGTTGTGTCGAAGGTTTTTGAGAAGAGTAGACTGATTAGCTCCTCCCTAGATTTATAAAATTGTCTCTTGGTGATTAATTTAAAATATTTAATTGGCAAAAAAAAGATGTTTTCATCTAGAAATTTCATTCACTTATTAGCAAAAAGTTTAGAAAATTATTTGTATATGTTGTGATAATAATATAAAGTTTTAATTATTTTTCTGCTCAAAGTATTAAGGTGGGAGTTGATGAAAAGGAATAAAATTTCATTATTTGACTTTTCATTGCTTTATATTTTTCAAAACTTACTCCTTTAATATTGCACATTTCTTAATAAAAGATGCATGCAAGTCATTACACCGAGAAAAAAAAGGCACATGCATGAATTAGAATATATATTCCTTAATAAAAAGTTTATATTTAAATGGGTACTAAATATTAACTGTCATGAAGTTTTATATGATATTCTTTTACACAATAAGGGGATTTGTTATTTTTACATTGACTTTGAAAATTAAAAGTTATGTTACCTTAAACGAAGTTCATATGATCCATTATAAATTTTAAAGTTTTATTCATATACAAAGAATGCGATCTGATTACTTTGAAACAATCACTAAAAAATATAGATAAGGTATTTTGTTAATCAAGTTAAATATGTATTTTATTGTCTTACCTAAATTAATATTTATTATATATGGTACGCATAAATCAGACCTGATTAACTATTGAAATGTCTATTCTGAATACACTTGATCTCTCTCCACCTTCTTACCCTTTCAATCATACGCTTATTTCTTCTCAAACATCAAATTTAACTCTTTAATAAAATACTTTAATGTTTTCTCTCTCTACGACTTCTCTACAGGAAAAACTCTCAATGAAGGGCATTTAAGGGCCTAGCAACTACCATGGAGGTGGCTCCACCTCCGAAGGTAGATTTTTTTTTCGAAAGATCAAGTTATAGATCTTGTCGAGACGAACATAACCTAAATTAAATCACCTTTTAAATCCACTTCTAACTTCGTGAATTAGGAAAATAGTCCAAAAATCACTCTTCATCTTTTTGAAGAAGAACCATTGTGCGTTTAAAAATCTAATTTCGTATCAGAATCTAGAAAAATTCAAGTGATTCCAACTGTTGGAGCTGATTTTCCATCTCATGATCCATCTACAAGCAAAAATTCAGCTAGTTCTACCTTGCGAATTGGGAGTTCTGTCCAGGCGATTTTAGGAAGAATCGCAAGAAAATCACCTAGAAGTCACCTCAAATTGTCAACTAGTTCTGATGAAATTCGAAAGGTATTGATTACTGAGGATTGTTCCTCATCCAAGGAACTACCCCCTAGAAAAAAACTTGGACCATTCCCATTAGCCCAATCACCGGTGGGGAGATTTCTAACATGGTGTCGGAGCTCCGATGAATGAAAATGAAAAACATCAACGGCAAAATGCCGGGATAAAGGAAGTGCATCTCCCTAACACAAAAGCTCCATAAAAAGTACCCATAATAATTCAAATTTGAAGATTAGGTTTTTAGCCGATCAAGTTTTTGAAAATTCAAAAGATTCGACTCAGGTTAAGGAATTTCAAAATCAGTAACACCAATTGAAAAAAGGAAGTAGTGGGATAAATTCTACTCAAAAAATGTAATTGGGGATAATCAAAGATCCTTGAAAGGTAAGTACGTGGACATGGATACTATTTCATTGAGTGGGAAATTCTTTCTAATGTTTACTAATAGTTCTCAATCAAATGGAAAGGACCAAAATGGTACTAATAGCATAGAAATGATGGATATACATCATCAACATTCTTTAGATCAATAATTGGATGCCTTAGCAAAGCACAATGATCACAATACCAAAAGGAAGTAGTTATAGCAGCTATATAAGGTATGCTTACTTTTTCTAATGTTGTTCCTACTAATTCTAACGTGATTAATGCCTTGGAAGTGCAATTGCAGTCTAATGCAATTGGACAATAAAGTGCAGCATTAACATCTATTTTGCAAAATAAGGAACAAGGACATACTTGTCCACAACTCGAACCTAGAATCTAGTCGTGACATGGTGAATGTGGCACTCGAAGACACTCCATCCAAATATATTATTCATATCATAAGCATACATAAGGTAAATAAGCAATTTAGAGAGTAAGAAAGTGGAACATAGTCTTATATAAGCAATAACATAAGTCAAATATTTCATTGAAGGGGAATTATATCATCATAGGTCCAACCATGCCTCTACATCATACATCTTGGTGGGGTCTAGAACATATGACTAGCTCACCCTCAATATAGAAAATAAAGTGAAATCGTAAAGTCTCTACATGTTAAAACATAGCATGAGTAAGGTTTGTCCCTGAAGCATGGGAACTAACCAACAATCTCCAAAATGAAGTCCAACTCTAGCCATGAATATGAGGAATAGTCTAGCCATTCGTCCCTATAGGTTAAATCATGTAGGTAAAAGTGTCACGACCCAAGCCAAGGGCCTATCCATAACAAGGTGAATAAGACACCAGTAGGCACCTCATCTAAGTCATCATAGCATATCAAGCATTAATAGGTAAATATGTATATAATGTGGAAATAAAATGGAAAAAGGATCAAGAAAAATCATTTGAGTTAAAAAGAAACATCCTAAACATACATCATTATCCAGAACGTACCATCTAAGCATGAGTTAACAGAAATCGGTGCATGATTTTGGTTTTTATCAAATAGAAAAGATGTTACAGTAAATTAGAAAGTAAAAGCCTCTTGCTTTAAAAAAGCCAAAAATATACTTCCGCCTGAATAGTACAAAGCATTAAGAGAAATAGGTAGAGACCTTAACTAAGGAATCGTTGATGAGCCCACATGTTGGACTTATATAGGACTTATATTATATAAAATGTTGTCCTCAATATATTTTTTTGCCTCATATATTAATCAATCTGTATGTTTGATGCTAGAAATAAGGAAGAAAATACATGGAAGGACAAATCTTAGGAAACACAGGATAAAAGGAACAAAATTTCTAAAAAGACAGTAGAAGTTGGCTATTGCTGAATGATTCAGAGGATCATCGGATGATGACAATGATTACTTTTTCTTGTAGTGTCCAACCCAAGTATTTCATAAAAAAGGCGATGAAGGTGCACTTTTGGTGGATCATTAAATAGGTTAAGCGATGCACAATTACGTCGCCTAATGTTACAGTGTCCAAGGTCTCCACGAGATATCCAAAAAGGTGATCAAGTACACATTTAGCAGATCAATGATGTGTTCAGCGATGACCAATCTTAACCAGTAAATGATGATTCGTGCACAAATTGAGTGCATTTGTGTCTGGAGTATAAAGGGAAAATGGAAGGACTTTTTGGTACATATTGAAAGAGTGAGATCCTTAGTACTACACTGGACACAATTCCAAAGAAAGAAAGTACATTCATCAGAGAGAATCTTTTGTTTGAAGAAAAGGATTTTGCACTTGTCTTTGTATGAAGATCTGAGTAGGGGAATAGAAATTTATTTTAATTTTCTTATTAATTTCAACACCCATTGTCATGGAGTATGCATTTGGTAATTCAATTTTATCTTTTAGACATGCAAGACTAAAAGCCCTCATGTTAGGGGTGTGTGTAACTTAGATTCTTGAATTTATGTGTGGGTCTTTATTTATTTAAATGGATTGCTATTAATTGATATGGGTTCATATTTATTATCATGTTTAATTAAAGCTTTAAGATTGCAAATTCAGGGTTTATGTTTAGATCTTTGATTATTGTAAGTATCCTTGAATGATTGAAATGAGTAATGAATATGATAGCCTGAATTTATGGGTTTGGTTGAATGCCTAATCAGGGTTCAATCGACTAAGGTTTTAGAAGGTTTATTGTTCAATTGCATAGGTCCTAATGAGTCCTAACGTGTATTTACCAATACTTAATTATATTTTACCCTCATATCATCCTACCTGGTCATATGGAACAATACTTTTGTCTGATCGGAGACTGTAATTACTAGCAGTCTAGCCTACTCATATCCAATTAATGCATTCATTCAATGTGTATGACCCATATATTGACTTCTTGACCCAAATGTACACACGTTGGCATATCTCCTCTATATTAATGATAAAATCAATTTACAAAATCACGTTTTTATTACATAATAGTTCAATTAATCTGTAATCATTCTTATTAACTCTACAAACCATTAGAACAATTCAATACTTCAAACTGTGAATCACATTGCTCCTTATGGATTCAACCCCGACTCCTAGTTAGATAATTATATTGCTGACGACCGCCATACTTCTTATCAATTTTGATGTATGATTGAGTGACATCAAAATGGCACCATTGTCGAGGAATGGTGTTATAATTTTAGTTAAGAAGTGTTTTATTGAGCTAATTCTTTGTAGTTAAGCGTACTTAGGTGTTTTTCTTTTTTTTTTTCTTCTTTTCTGTTGACCTTATTTGTTAGTGAAAGAAATGAGTACTCAAGGGAGTATCAATGGTTTTCACGACCCAAATCTAGGGCCTAGACGTGACACGGTGAATGGGAAACCCTAAAGGATCCCAAATAGGCCTCTAAGCATAAGTAGCACATCCTAGGTTACGAAAGTACAATTAAACAACAAACAAGTGATTTTAAGGGAAAGGCGCTTTGGAATCAAGTTCATGAGATGTTATGGGGGATCGGACTTTCCTTAATCACATAGCAAGCAAAGACTAAGGGGCAGGAAAGTATGACTCACGCTTAGGGATAATAGGGTCTTAAGACTTCCATATCATATCAATAACAAACATAAACAAATAGAAGGGAATAAGGACTAAAGGAAGTCTTCTATAATTACATAATCATCATAGGAGTCAAACTCATAACATACAAAATGATATCCAATGACACCTCTTGAAACGCCCCAAAAACACCCTAAAATCTGCTTTGGAAATGCCCATAATTGTAATTTTCATATATCTCAAAATTTGTGTGTGATATAAAAAATTTGACTTCATATTCTTGATCAGGGGAAAATTAAGTGAGAAATGGGTATAACTCAGATTTTAAAAGACCCGTAGCAAAAAATAATTTTCACAAAATTGTCAGAAACAGTAGGCATCCGCAATGAGAGGTGTGTTTGCACTTTCTTAATTTTTCCTATTCAGCCTAAGACAATTGAGTCTTGGCCACATGCCCACATATGCGTGAAAACACCTATACTTAGCCGTTTTTCAACTCTATATCACTGAAGACACTCTCAAAACCCCCTCTAACACTTAACTAAATATTTCATCCAAATTTAAGTGTCTCAACCATAATTTTGGATCTCAAGACCTCCCTTCAGGCTTCAAGTCTCCTTCAAGTCTACATTAAAAAAAATCCAAGTTTAAGGTATATGAGTTTCAACCATTAGGTCCTTTCACCCATGGTGCCTAACCTTCCTTTTTATGAAAGATTACATGTCTTCAAGTTGTATTACTTAAGGGCATTATTTATTATGGATTATGATTATAAATTATATTAGGGTTTTATGAAATGTTGATTGAAAACACATATTTATCTATTTCAAGCTTATACCATGAGATGGTTTGTCTATTGTGACTATGCATGTTTTGGGCTATGAAACTATGATCTATCATGAGATTTAAGGATGAATTTCAAGGTATATTACATGAGGGTTTTACTATGAGTTGGTGGGATTATTTACATTAAGTTTTCTCACATTATTTCACTCTTGAATTGCATAGTTTTGAACTAGTATTGCACACCCATGAAACGACCCAAAAAAGTACCCGAAAATGTGCCTCGGAAGTATCCAGAACTGTAATTTCCATATATCTAAAAATCCATGCGCAATATCAAAAATTCAACTTCATATTCTTGTTCAGGGGGTCAAACTTAGGGGGAGAAGAGTCTAACCCCAATTAAGAGCTAAAGATTAGCAATTATGAAATTTTAAGAATGCAATTTCCAGTGGGAAGCGACGCGCCACAGTACAAAAATTAGCCTTTTTTTTAAACTCGGTCCAAAACTTTTAACTCTTAGACCTAAGTGTTCCCAAACGTGTATTTACCAATACTTAATTATATTTTACCCTCATATCATCCTAAACATTCCCCAATACTCACTCAAACACTTAGCCATATTTTTCATCCTAAATTCCAGTCTCAAAACCTCTTCCGAATCTAAGAATTTTCTTCAAGCTTCAAGCCTCCATTTTCAATCTTCACCAAGAGTTTCTCCAAAACTAAAGTATGTGAGTTTCTTTCATGTGTTCCTTTCACCCATGATGCCCAAGTATTCCTTTTCTTACAAATTGCATGATTTAAAGGTGATTTATTCATGGGTCTTGATTAAGTTTCTTTCATTGGTTCCTTTCACCCATGATGCCCAAGCTTACTTTTCTTACAAATTGCATGATTTAAAGGTGATTTATTCATGGGTCTTGATTAATATGAAAATCACTGAACACTATGTTTGAGCATATGAAATTGTGATTATTTTACCATGTTTTGAGCTATGAATCTAAGATCTAGAGGAATTAAAGGTCCAAAGCATGAGATATAATATGAATGACTATATGATGATAAAAAAAGCTTGTGTATATGATATATTCTATATAAACTGTTGCATTAGACCATGCCCAATCTGGGGGGACTAAGAGCCCAGGTAACCTAGTGGAGGGGTTAGTGCCTCAAACACC
>DF357377.1:58809-75700 GCA_000787875.1 Solanum virginianum | reverse complement strand
TTACTGAAGCATAGGACATACCCCAATCTGGGGGGACTAAGAGCCCAGGTAACCTAGTTGAGGGGTTAGTGCCTCAAACACCAAGGTGGTAGGTGAGATTGCCACTAAACTAGTTGAGAGGTTTGTACCTCACACACCAGGGCGATGGGTGCAATCATCATCAACCTAGTTGAGGGGTTTGTACCTCACATACCAGGATGATGAGTAAGATCATCATCATCCTACCAAGGGGTTTGTACTTTGGAAATCTAACTTGGTCTCTTCTACACATATGATATCCTATATAAGCATGAGTTACTTAAACATGTCTTACTTAAGCATTGATCATACATGCCATATTGTTATTATGCCTATTGCCTATTTCTATGTATTTTGACTATGATGCCTATCTCTTGTTGCATTACATCCTGCATACTTAGTACATTCAAATGTACTAACACATACTCTTTCCTACATGATATCACCATGTAGGAATCGGAGCCCAAGTTAATCATTCTCCTCCTCCAGGTGGCTAGTTTGGTACTACTTAAGCTAATTGGTGAGTCCTCCATTCTGGGGACGTTTATCTATGTTTCTCTTATTAAGTATTGAGACACTCCTCTTTATGCTCTATTTGGCTATGAGGGTGAGCCCAATTGCTTTGTCTTGGCCCCTGCTCTTATCTATGTAGTAGAGGTATTTGTTGGACATGCTATGTATCTAAGATATAAGCTTTGACTCCTTGTCTCTTGGTTATGATGTTATCCAAGCTTTCCCCTTAGTCCCATTGCCCCTATTCTTACTCTTTATGTCTTTTATATGCTTCCATGACCAATGATGTGTAATGATAAGTTAAGAGGCTTGTTTGGGGTTCCTTCGGGTTCCCCATTTGCCCTGTCACGTCTAGGCCCTAGGCTTGGGTCATGATAAACTTGGTATCATAGCACTAGGTTGATAGATCCTCGGAGTCCAACACACCACGTTGATTAGAGTCCTATTCATAGTTGTGAAGCGCGCCATGACTATGAGTAAGAGGTTATGAGGCATTTTAGAAAATGTTTTCCTTGTTTATGTTCTAAGTCATACTATAGAGTTGTGGTAAGGTTTTCCCCCCTAAGAATTGTTTTTGCTATGCTAGATTATGCCTAAAACTTAAGCAAGAAGGGCCCGAACTCCCGAGGAGCAACTTATCAATGGTGAGCTCTAGGATGCCCTCAATATGCTTGCCCAAGTTGTGGCCAACCAAGTTAATCAAGGGGCCCAAGCCCCTCATGCTACTACCCAGGAGCTACGGTAAGAGAATTTATGAGGATGAATCCTTCGATGTTCTATGGGTCAAAGGTGGATAAAGATCCACAAGAGTCTATTGATGAGATCTACAAGATTTTGAATACCATGGGTATTAGGCCAAATGAAAAGGCAGAGTTGGTGGCATACGAATTCAAAGGGGTAGCCTAAATATGGTATGATCAATGGAAAGGGGAGAAGGGAAATTGTAATGTGGTGCTTTGAGAGGAGTTCAAATTGGCTTTTCTTAATCAATTCTTCCTTCTTGAGCTTAGAGAAGCTAAGTTGGTAGAGTTTATGAATTTGAAACGAGGTTCCATGAGTGTGAGGGAGTATGCCCTCAAGTTAAATCAACTTTCAAAGTATGCTCCTCATTTGGTAGCTGATCCTAGATCTAGGATGAATAAGTTTGTGATGGGGGTCTCCGACTTGGTGAGTGAAGTATGCTGGTCTGCTTTGCTAATTAGTGACATGGACTTGTCCCGATTAATGACATATGCCGAGCAAAGAGAGGAAGAAAAGTTGAGGAAGAAGAGAGGTCATGAGGCTAAGAGGGCCCATTTTGAGGGTAAATTCAAAGGGGTGGCCGGCTCCATCAAGGACAAGGGTCTTCTCATGCAACTAATAGGGGGTTTGCCAATGACTTTCTTAGGCCTCAAGGTGTTGGTGGTGTCGCTCCTATTGATATATGTCCTAAATATGGTGGGGGTCATAGGGGCCCATATTTGAAAGGTTATAATGCATGCTTTGAATATGGGGAGCTTGGTCACAGGAAAATAGATTGTCCAAGGAACCATAGCAAAGACGGGGGCGCAAATGCGGTTCCATTGGGTAGGTGATGTGCTGTCAAAATACAACACATTTGATGCCTAGAACAAGAGATTTTGTGAGTTCTTAATATTTTTATGATTTTTATGTGTTTTTGTGTTGTTCTTGCAAAAAAGTTAGATTGGCATGATTTTGGAGAAAAGTTATAGATTTTACTGAAGCATAGGACATACGAGTTCACCTATGAGTCATAGCCTAAGCTACGAGTTATAGGGTGCTATCGTAGCAAGAAACAAAGACCAAATATTAGAAATCTGCTAAGTGGAGGTCAACCTTACGAGGCCATCCTATGAGTTGTAGGTCTCACTATGACTCATATAGGTGTACTCATAGCAAGAATCAGAGAGCCCAAGCTTTGGACCAATAACTGAATGTCTAGACTATGAGAGGAGCATACAAGTTGTAGCCTAAGCTACGACTCGTACCAGTGGGTCATACCAGTTGACTCCAAGATGCCAAAAACCTGATACGAGACCCCGATTATGACTCGTAGGTCACCCTACGAGTCATTCCTGTGAGGCGTACCAACTGCTAGCGGTCTTTTCTGTGTAAATTTTAAGGTTATTTTGTAAACACTATAAATACTTTAAGTTAGGGTTTTATTGGGGGAGGATTCCAAATTGAGCAGAGAATATCATCTTTGAATATACTCTCAAGGCAATTTTTAGGTTTTTAGCTTAGTCTATCATTTTCTCTTTGAAAACCCAATTTTGGGGATTGCAAATCTTGCTTTGTGCTTACTATTAATCTATCAAGCTTGTGTTTGCAACTTGTGGTATCTTCAATCTTCATTGCTTTGGGTAAAATTCTCAGTCATGTCTTTTACTTGCATTTTTATTGGTTTTGCCTTAGCCATGAGTAGCTAAGCACCCACAACTTGGGGTTGTGGGAACCATTGGTAGTTGACTTGAGATGACCTAGGTTAGTACATTTCTATGATTGGGGTTTTGCATGTATTATCTATTTCTCTTTGTTACGATTGTTGTTTGGTGGTGGCCAACACCAAACCCTGCCTACTATCACGATCTTGACCAAGGTAGTGACAAATAGAAAAAGAGAAATAGGTGATAAAATTTGATTGATGTATTCTCATCTAATCAACCAGATCTGACCAAAGAGAGATTGACTGGGACAATAGGTTACAGTTAGTTAGCACACCATGATTGCCGACCAAGCGCCATAGTGAAATTCAACCTTCACCTTCACAAGAGGGCTGGAAGAACCTAAGTTACCATCCTATATGTGAATCTCTAATTATAGTTATGTTATCTTTGTTAACCGAGTCAACAAACATGGGAACACAATTCCCAAGTTGTCCCTAAAATTGAGTGTTTTCCCACATCGTAGTATAGTATTTATTTTACTTTGTTCTTGAATCATAACCCCCCAATTTAGAGATTTTAGCTATAGATACTAGAAATGATTGATAGTAAATTCTTGTAGTCAAACCCTGTATTTCCTGTGGATTCGATCCTACCCTTTGGTTAGGTTAATTGCTGACAATGACCGCTTTTTTTTTTGGAGTGTGAACATCAGTTCAGAAATTATGATGCCATTGCCGGGAATACGACTAGTTTTGACTTGATTTCACTATTAGGTAGTTCTAGTGTTAATTTTAAAACTCTCTTGTATTTTACTTTTGTTTTTGTTATCTGATTTTAATTGCAGGGTGTACTAGGTTATATGCCCAACACAAGGAGCCAAGCCAATCCCTTGGCTCTGATCAATTTGGAGATCCACCGACTATTTAGAAGAATGGCTCATATGAATAACGATATCGCAGTTGAAGAGGATATGAATATGAATGATGATATTGGAAGAGTGGAGAATCCACCACACTGGGTAACATGCCACAACTTAGGGACTTCAACGAAAATGCTTATGGATGAACCAATACCACTTGAACCCTATGTCCATGGACGTCACTGGTGCTATAGTGTTGCCTCTTACAAGCAGATGCTAAGTTCTCAGTGTCAAGTGGCTTACTTTAAATGCTCCAAAACCATGGATTATTCACAGGCTACCTTCAGAGGATCCCCACTGTCATCTCCAAAATGTGGTGTTTGTTTGTAAGAGTGTCATGGGGACACAAAATCTTTCTCATGATATTGTTGGTTTAAAAGTGTTCCTATTGTCACTGACTGGGAATGCAGTTGTGTGGTTGTCCAAGCTCCCTCCGCGTACCATATCAAATTGGGCAGAGCTCTAAGGCCACCCAGTTCTTTGTGTTCTAAGAGAAATGCCCCTTTAAAGTTGACCCTCCTACTGGTACTTGTGCAGAACTTAGCCAACAGAAATTCCTTTGAACTTGGCTTGATGTAGGGGACCCACGATGATCTTAAATGACATAAATAAGATTGACCTTTGAGCAATTGCCAGGTGACTCTATTAGCACGATATAGGAGAGATTTATCAAATGCTTAAGGATAGTCCCCGATCACAAGATTGTTGATGATGCCTTGGTTGAGATTTTCTATTGGGCACTTGATGAGAATAGTCAAGCTTGCACCTACATAATCATGGGAGGCATATTTCTTGACTAACCTTTTCCATTGATAGCCGCAAGGATGGAGCAAGTGGTTAAAACCAATAGAGCATGGGGTCAACGAGAGCGAGGTACAATAAAGACTTCTTGTGTGGTCAACATCAACAATGAGCAAGCAAAGGTCAATGAAGAGATCATAGAGGAACTTGCTCAACTTCGCACAAGTATGGACTTGGTCTTGAAGAAAAACCAAGCAAGTGTCAAAGCGGTCACTCACCAACCTCATAAGGCTCCCTTCTATAAAGATCCATTCTTTGATGAAGATGCTTTTTTTGTGAGTAATCAAGCAGCGAATTTTTAAAATAATCCTCTCTTGCATT
Organism: Solanum virginianum; assembly: GCA_000787875.1. Classification (NCBI taxonomy): domain Eukaryota; kingdom Viridiplantae; phylum Streptophyta; class Magnoliopsida; order Solanales; family Solanaceae; genus Solanum; species Solanum virginianum. Next base: position 70,741 of record DF357377.1, on the reverse strand, counting down.
TCAATGGAATGTTTTGTTTATAAAAGTATGAGTTTGGATATGAAATTGAACTTGGTTTTGATTGGCATAATGAGGAACTGACTTCAATTCTTAGGGATAATGGTTGCTTTAACTTTTTGATGCTATTTTGGGACTACAACCGAGGTGGGTATTATGAAAGAGATAGGATGTTGGATGCCGAATGGGGTAGAAGAGATGGTTATTGAAATGGTCCTTATGTGCCGCCTCACAACCGTGATTCCGTGCCAAGCACTTCTAGGCTTGAAGAGATGTTTGACAAATTGTTGAAGAGAGCCTATCAACAAGATAAGACCTTGAAGGGAATGAAAGCGGATATCTCAAGTATTAACCAAAATATAGAGTCTCACTCAGTGGCGATTAAGCAACTTGAGCAACAATTTAGGCAAGTTTGTTTGCAATTGAACCAATGCCAAAAGGGCACCTTACCAAGTAATACGGTTCAAAATCCTAAAAATGAAGGGCATTGCATGACAGTTATGACTCAGAGTGGCAAAAGCACCATAGATCCCCCTATACCGATAATTGTGGATAAAGTTTATGAGAAGATTCTTGGTGGTAAAGTTGTGGTTGAGGGAGAAGGTCCAAAGATTATTGGGATGCAATGAGAAGAGGTAAGGGAGCATGAAAAATTGAAGTCGATTCTAAAACCCCCTTATCCTTTCCCTCAAAGGCCTAAGAAAAAGGAAAAGGAGGGTAAATTCAAACACTTCCTCTCGATATTGAAGCAACTATCCATCAAGATTCCCCTTCTAGAAGCTTTGGAGAAGATGCCCGGGTACGCCAAGTATATAAAGGATTTGGTAACAAAGAAACGCACTTTGAGCCAAGAGTTCTCACAGGAACTCTAACAATGTAGTGCGATCATGACTAAATGTCTTGTTTAAAAATGAGAGGACCCCAGTGCATTCACCATCCCCTACACCATTGGTGATGTTGAGTTTGCAAGAGCATTGTGTGACCTTGGAGCAAGCATCAATCTAATGCCTCTTACTGTATTCAAAAATCTTGGTCTTGGCACTCCTACCCGAACGAGAATATGATTGCTCATGGCAGATTGAACCATCAAAAAGCCAAAAGGAATGCCTCTTGATGTGTTTGTTAAAGTTGATTAATTCATCTTTCCTGCAGATTATTTGATCCTTGATTGTGAGGTTGATTTCGAGGTGCCCATTATTTTGGGAAGACTATTTCTGGCCATTGGGAGAGGTCTCGTTGATATGTATTTAGTTCAACTTTGGTTTAGGGTTAATGATGTGGAGGTAGTGTTCGTCATCCCCCAGTCAATGAAACACCCGGATGAATTGAAGAGTGAGGTTTGGTCCCTTGATAATTGCTGATAATGGAGGATGACTACGTCGGGCCACAATATTAAACAAGGTTCTTCTTGGGAGGCAGCCCAAGCATTTTTGATAATTGTTTGTCTGTTTTAAGTGTGTTTGGTTGTTGAGATTTTAGGTAGTATGGTGTTTGTTTGTTTTAAGTTGGAAGACATTGATGCAGTTGTAATATTTTGAAAATTGTTGTGCTTTTGAGACTTGGTTTGTGGTGGAAATTGAAGAACTGAAAAAGTGAGAAAATGGCACTTGAAGCAGCTTTTACGAGTAGGCCTATGAGTCATTGTCACCATTATAACTCCTAGTCATGCCTTGTAGAAGAAAACAATGAGTATCAAAAGTTAGTACACATACTACTAACCAACCTTACAATTTGTAGGGTCTTCAACGAGTCGTAAGTAGGTTTGTAGTGCATAAGTATGCATTTTAAATTTTCACAAGTGTTGGGTCTGCCATAAGACCAGGACTTACGTGTTGTAAGACACCTTACGACTCATAGTCGGGGTCTCATAGCCCCGATCTGCAGTTTTTAAAATGTTTACCCGATTTCATTTAAAAGGGGTCAAAATAAAATTTGACCCCCAAGTATTTATTTCCCCAACCCTAAATTTGACGGATACCTCCTATTCCTATCCCCATTCATTTTTCTGACTAAAATCCCAGCTACCTTTGTCATTTTCCAATAAGAATTTTGGTGAGGGTTTTCAAGGGTTTTGGCATGGTTTTCGGTCTCTTTTGCTTTGGTTAATTTCTTCTATCGATTGGTAAGCTTCGTGGTTAAATTTAATGCACTATTGTGGCAAGTTCATTCTTAGTATGATCATATGCTTGTATTAACCATGAATACTTATGCCTATGTGCTGATGTATAGACCTATACATGAAACCTAGGGTTTGTATGCTTTGAAAGATTTTGCTTGAAATCATACCTTGTTCAAAATCCTTGAGTGAGTGGTTATAAATGTCAAATTATTGGTCCATAGAATGTAGTGTTTAATTGCTTCCTAACCATTGTGAGGATTGTCTTTGGAATCAAAATTTAGGAGGAGTGGGTATGTTTTATATGCCATAGCATGTTAGACTTGATTGAAAATGTTTGAATTGTTCTTGCATTTCAATGGAATGTTTTGTTTATAAAAGTATGAGTTTGGATATGAAATTGAACTTGGTTTTGATTGGCATAATGAGGAACTGACTTCAATTCTTAGGGATAATGGTTGCTTTAACTTTTTGATGCTATTTTGGGACTACCTATGTGTCAAATATATCGTATTGCTCTTTTCAGCTATTGGTTTCTTCTGTTTTCAACCACGAGGCACTCCTACAACTCGTAGGCTCCCCTACGAGTCATAGTTTTCCCTTGTAGTAATCATTAGTCACTTGTGGTTTCTTCATGTTTCTCATATGAGACACACATATGACTCATAATACATATTACGACTCGTAGGAAGGGTCTCATAATCCTGACTAAGTTCTTAAAAATGTCTCCTGAAATAGGTACAAGGCTAGACTACGACTCGTAGGCTCCTCTACAAGTCGTAACTACTCCTCGTATCTAAGTTTAGACTTTATTTTTCTAAGAAATCTTAATACTACGAGGCCAGTGTACGACTTGTAGGACACCCTATGAGTCGTAATTGTACTCGTATCTGTAGACCTGCAATTGCATCAGAGATTTTTTCTTCTGTTTTGTTTTGTTTCTATGTTTAAGTGGTTGTGTTTCTTAGTCTTTGCTTTGTGATTATTGATTGGTCAAACATCTTGAAGCTCATATGTTGTTATATGGTTGTTTTACAGATATAATGCCTCCAAAAGATGAACGAGCAATCCAGACATTTCAACGAAGGTTGATTGATGAATCTTCTGAGGTCGAGAGATTTGAGGGGTCTCTAGAAGTCCACAAAGTAAGAATAGACCCCGAAGCTAATATACCTTAGAACCGGGCACGTATAGTGCAGACTCCCATAGAGGTCAACAGTTCCTCTTAGTTTGAAGAGGAGGAACAACAGGGTAATGGAGATGGGTCTGATAGTAGCCTACCATAGATTACCCCCACACACTCAGGGTTAGAGTCATAATCTGAGAGAACCTCCTAGACCTAGCAGGAAGAAGTCCAGTCATAACCCCCAGCCAACCGCAGATGAAGGAGATATATGACCAGGGGGGTTAGAGACCAAGGGACAGGGAAAACTGGTGTGATAATTTTATGAAGAGTCTAGACCGAACGACTCAGGGTTGTATAAGGTGCCAGGATTAGATGAAGAGTTAGACAGACATGGGCTATGATGGACTACGCAGCAGCTGGGTAAGTATGCCCTTTACATATTTTGTGAGTTTTATGTGGCATATCTTACTACACTTGGCCGAGGGTTACCAAAGAACAAGAAGCCAATTGATCAACCGAGGTTACAGGTGGTGCTAGTTCTAGGTAGGAGAATTCCTATTTCTGAGGAGACTATTCAACGAATCCAGTTTGGGCCTGCTTACAGAGTGCCTCAGTCTACCGTAGAGTATGATGGATACATTGATAAGATGAGGAGAACGATGACTAGGAAGGACATTGGGGCTAGGATAAAGCTTCTACAGTAGATTACTAGCCAGATCTGTGAGGAGGGTTTCAAGCTGATGTTGGTTACAAACCACACATACCCTATAGTGAAGGCCTACATCTCTTTTTGGGCTAAGTTTTGGTGGTCCATTATCTGTTGGCGTATCCGGCCCACTTTCACAAATAATGTGATCACCTTGGAGTGGGCTGTGTTATTAGCCAGCATTCTAGCTAGTTATGAGATAGACTGGGGCCGAATCATCTCGGAGTAGATCCATGAGTCAGCCGTCCAAACGAACACCTCACTGCCATTTTCTATTTTGATTTATCATTTGTGAAGTGCAGCTGGTGTTCCTATCGACCCCCACTAGGACTAGCACATAGAGGCCACATGCACCATGGACCCCAGCCTGATTAAGGCTGACGAGAACCCAGTGGCCTTACCATGATCAACTCCTCCATCTATTCCTGAGCCATTCTCGGTAGAGCCTCAGACTCAGGGTGCACCTCCAGCTGCTACCAATACTACTCCAGCCCCTACACAACATACACCAGCTGTTGAGATTGAGTCCACACCGTCCTCCAGTACTCCAGTACCAGTAGCAGCTACATTATAGGTTGATTCTATTATCTATGTTGTTGCTTTTCAGGCACTATTACATAGGGTGGTTATGGCGGAGTCCAGGCTACAGGCTTTAGCAGTACAGGTCATACCTTGGGTTAGCCATACTATGAGGGACTCTAATGAGAGGATGAAGGCATTCACCCATGCATTGGTAGATGAAAGAGTCAAAGCGGTGGATGCCCGAGTCGATGCATTTGAAGTGAGAGTCCACCAGAGACTTGAGGGATCTAGGCTTGCTGACACGAGCACGGTGACTGAGGAGTTGGCTAAGTTCAAGGCTGACCTATTACAGATGTTAGTAGTCCCTGTTACAGTCCTCGAGGTAGCACCAGTGGGTGACGAGGTGTTTGACTGGCTAGCTGATCGCTCGCATGCTCATGGGAAGAGGCCCCTCGAGATAGATAATCCAGAGATGAGCCAAAAGAGGCCTTGATCTAATGACTTAGCAGCCCCGATGGAGGAGCTAATACTAGAGGAGGTGGTGCAGGAGTTGATCCTGTTGGCGGCCATACAGAGAGATAGGGAGCAGTAACATTCACATGGAGAGGGTAGTTCACATACAACTGCTACCCAGTTTGCTAAGGAGGAGATGGTGACCCAGGACCCTGCTAACCAGCCAGAGACCGATGCTTGATGCACCTTGATATTTGACTCCTTTTGACCCCAGTTCTTATTTTGTCATTAAGGATACTTTGTTCTGTTGTTAGACAATATTCTTCTTATGTTGGGTTTTGGATTTGTTTAAATATTTTTCTATTGGATGTTGTTATTACTTATATTTTGGATGTTGGTTTTGATTTTTAATGTATGTATATATATCTCTATGTTATCGTGTTTGGTTTTCATTCTTGTCTTTACTTTGAGGACAAAGTATTCTATTTTGGTGGGGTGTAGGAAGTTATGGATTAAGGTGAAGTCTGAGTAGCCTCGAGTCCATAACTTCCCCTATTTTTGATCCCAAGGTTTTTTTACCATGGTTCTTTTTCCTTATGGATGTTTACTTTTCTATTGAACCGCCATGTTTAGGTAGTATAGATAATGTGTAAATTCATAATAGTGTTATCTGTTGGCATATACATAGTCTTTAAATGCTTTTTGAATGATTTGAAAAATTGGGTTTCAAAATTTTTGAGGTTGAGATTATTGATGCATTCATGCATTTTGATCATCTGGTGTTGTTTGTTCTGATAATGTAAAGGTAAGTTAAGGCTTGAAGCATGACCTATGAGTTTATACTTAATTGTGGGTACAATGCCATTTCTGTTGTGAGCTTATTTTACCACATTCATGAATCTTGTATAGACTCAGAACTTGCCTTAGATACTTAATTGTGGGTGCAATGCCATGTATGTTGTGAGGTTATTCTGCTGCATTCATGTATCATGTATGGACTCAGAACTTGCCTTCTTATTCTAAGATTGGTTTGGTGATGTGGTTGATTTGGAAAGGATCTTAGGCCTTTGTTCTTTGAATGAACCCACTTTTAGCCTAAATGACCTACCAAATGAGTAAGTGAATCTCTTGTTCCAAATTTTTGAGCCTCTCATGTACTCATTCTTTCTTGACACCTTACTAGCTTAACCTTGTTTGAGGAAATACCTTGATATTGGCCCTGGTCTGTTGGGAAATAAAGAAAGAAATGAAGAATCATGAGCCGATCGAAGAAAAAGAAAAGAAAAGTACCTTGAATTGAGAAAAAGTAGGAAGAATTGAGTTCAGAAATAAGGCACAACAAAAAATAGAAAGAAAGCACTCGAGAAAAGTTTAAAACAGGAGAATAAGGGTTGATTTAATGAAAAGGGTTGCGTTATGAAAGCAAAAGGTGTTGGTAAACGCACTCCAGAAAAGTTTGAAACAAGAGAATAAAGGTGGATTTACTAAAAAGGATTGGGTTATGAAAGCAAAAAGTGTTGGTAAACATGGTTCAAGGATAGCTTTTAGTCACTACTTGCCTAAAATGCCATACCAAAGCCCTCTGAACCTATGTTACAAGCCCATATGTCCTAAAGTGATCCAAATTCACTTTATCACCAAGCCAGAAGATGAATATAGAGGCAAGGCTATGGTGTTAGTAAGTGTGCATGAATTTCAATTGTGAGAGTAAGAATGCTTTCTCATTCCCTGAATCCTTAATGCTTCTTGAATGAGTAAGAGGGGCTTCTTTTCTGTGAGGGCATTTGCACTACTTGATTAGCATATGACTATACCAATGATTGTGGATGGTTAATGCTCCTTAGCTTATCATAGTTGGGTTGCCAGATTCATCATCATATTTTTATTGTGCTCAGTAGCTTTACAATCTGATTTTGAAAATGATAATTGGGTACCTAGATTAGAGTGAAAGATGTATATGCCATTGGTATGGCTACTATGTATTTCTCATTGTCTGCGTAGATTGAGTCATCACTTGAGGACAAGCAATAATTCTTAGTTGAGGGTGTTGATGTGCTGTTAAAATATAACACATTTTATGCCTAAAACAAGGGATTTGTGAGTTCTTAATGTGAGTTTTATGGGTTTTATATGTTTTTGTGTTGTTCTTGTAGAAAAGTTAGGTGGGCATGATTTTGGAGAAAAGTTGCAGATTTTACTGAAGCATAGGACATACGAGTTCACCTAGAAGTCGTAGCCCAAGCTATGAGTCATAGGTTGCTATCGTAGCAAGAAACAGAGATCAAAAATTAGAAATCTGCTAAGTGGAGGTCAACCCTACGAGGCCATCCCACGAGTCATAGGTCTCACTATGACTTGTATAGGTATACTTGTAGTAGGAAGCAGAGAGCCCAAACTTTGGATCAACAGCTGAAGGCCTAGACTACAAGAGGAGCATATGTATCATAGACTAAGATATGACTCATACCAGAAGGTCATACCAGTTGAGTCCAAGATGTCAAGAACCTGATATGAGACCCCGATTACCACTCATAAGTCACCCTATGAGTCGTACCTCTGAGGCGTACCAGCTGCCACTTATCTTTTCTGTGTAATTTTTATTGTTATTTTGTAAACACTATACATACTTTAAGTTAGGGTTGTATTGGGGGGGTTTGAATTTGAGCAGAGAATATCATCTTTGAATATATTCACAAGGAAATTTTTAGGTTTTTAGCTTAGTCTATCATTTTCTCTTTGAAAACCCAATTTTGGGGATTACAAATCTTGCTTTGTGCTTATTATCAATCTATTAAGCTTTTGTTTGCAACTTATGGTGTCTTCAATCTTCATTACTTTGGGTAAAATTCTCAATCATATCTTTTACTTGTATTTTTGTTGGTTTTGCCTTACCATGAGTAGCTAAGCACCCACAACTTAGGGTTGTGGGAACCATGGGTAGTTGACTTGAGATGACCTAGGTTAGTGCATTTCTTTGATTGGGGTTTTGCATGTATTATCTATTTCTCTTCGTTATGATTGTTGTTTGGTAGTGGCCACCACCAAACCCTGCCCACTACCATGATCCCGACCAAGGTAGTGATAAATAGGAAAAGAGAAATAGATGACAGAGTTCAATTGATGTGTTCTCATCTAATCAACCAAACCTGACCAAGGGGAGGTTGACTGGGACAATAGGTAACGGTTAGTTGGCATGCCATGGTGAAATTCGACCTTCACCTTCACAAGAAGGCAGGAAGAACCTAAGTTACCATCCTACATGCAAATCTCTAATTATAGTTATGTTATCTCGGTGAACTGAGTCAATGAACCATGGAGAACATAATTCCCCAGTTATCCCTAAAATTGATTATTTTACCATATTGTAGTATAGTGTTTATTTTACTTTTTTCTTGAATCACAAACCCCCTCCCCCATTTAGAGATTTTAGTTATAGATACTAGAAATTATTGATAGTGAATTCTTATAGTCAAACCCTGTATTCTCTGTGGGTTTGATCCTACCCTTTCGTTAGATTAATTGCTGACAGCCACCACTTTCTTATTAGAGCATGAATATCAGGTTAGTAGGGGTGGTTATCAAGGTGGTGCCCCAAGGCATAATTAGTTTTATGCTCTAATAGGAGGCAAGGGGTTGGTGAGGTTTCTGACGTTATTACCGGTATGTTGAAAATCTCTGACTTTGATGTATATGCTTTGATTGATCCGGGTGCCACTCTTTCCTTATTTACCCCTTTTGTTTCTAAAAAGTTCCATGTTGACCCCATGTTGTTGCATGAGTCATATCAAGTGTCTACTCCTATTGGTGCATCTATTGTTGCTAGGAAAGTTTATAGAAGTTATCCTATTTGCATCTTGCATACAGTTTTGCCTTATGATCTTGTTGGGTTAGACATGGTCGATTTTGATGTCATTCTTGGGATGGATTAATTGCATGCCTATTATGCTTCTATTGATTTTGTAGAACCCATAGGGTCAAATTTTAATTTCCAAATGAACCCGTCCTTGAGTGGGAAAGTCAAGATGTGTAGTCAAGGGTAGATTCATCTCTTGCATTAAAGCCCGTAAGTTGATCTTTAAGGGGTATCTTTACTATCATGTGAGGGTTAAGGATGTGGAGTCTAAAGTCCTTCCCATAGAGTCGATTTTGGTTGTAGATGAGTTTTTTGATATCCTCCAAAATGACCTTCTCGGTGTTTCTCCCAAAAGGGAAATAAACTTTGGCATAGACCTCCTCTCTGATACTCAACCTATTTCTATTCCCTCTTACCGTATTGCCCCGGTGGAGTTGAAGGATTTGAAGGAACAATTGAGGGACTTGTTGGAGAAGGGATTTATTAGACCTAGCCAATCTCCTTGGGGTGCTCCGGTATTGTTTGTGAAAAAGAAGGATGGGTCTCTTAAAGGAACAATTGAAAGATTTGTTGGAGAAGGGAGTTATGAGACCCAGCCAATCACCTTGGGGTGCTCTGGTGTTATTTATGAAAAAGAAGGATGGGTCCCTTAGGATGTGTATTGACTACCGGCAACTCAATAGGGTCACCATTAAGAATAGGTATCCTCTTCAAAGGATTGATAATTTGTTTGACCAATTGCAAGTGGCTAGCCATTTCTCTAAGACTGATCTTCGGCCCGAGTATCATCAAGTGAAGGTGAGGGAGTGTGACATTCCCAAGATGGCCTTCCGGACTAGATATGGGCATTATGAGTTTGTTGTGATATCTTTTGGGTTGACCAATGCATGCCATCTTCATGGACCTAATGTATAGGTTCTTCAAACCCTACCTTGATTCTTTTGTTCTGGTCTTCATTGATGATATTTTGATATATTCACATAGTAGGGAGGAGCATATGGGTCATTTAAGGGTTGTGTTGTAAAGATTAAGGGAGAAGAAATTGTATGCCAAGTATGAAAAGTGTGAATTTTGGTTGAAGGAGGTTGCTTTCCTAGGTAATGTAGTGTCGGCAGATAGTATAAATGTGGATCCTAAGAAGATCGATGTGACTAGAAATTAGCCTAGACCATTGACCCTATCAGATATTAGGAGTTTCTTGGGCCTAGTGGGTTACTATTGAAGGTTTGTAAATGGGTTCTCGACCATTACTTCCCCTTTGACAAAATTAATTCAAAAGAAGGTTAAGTTTGTGTGGATCGATGAGTGTGAGAGGATCTTCCAAACATTGAAAGATCAGCTTGTGTCCACTCCTATATTCTCACTACCAGATGGGTTTGAGGGATTTGTTATGTATTGTGATGTTTCTAGAATTGGTTTGGGTTGCGAGCTAATGCAAATTGGTAAGGTTATAGCCTATGATTTTAGGCAACTCAAAGTGCATACAAAGAACTATCCTACTCATGATCTCGAATTAACCGTCATAGTTTTTGCTTTAAAGATTTGGCGTCATTATTTGTATGGGGTGCATATGGATGTATTAACCTATCATAAGAGCCTCCAATATGTGTTCACTCAAAAAGATCTCAACTTGAGACAAAGAAGGTGATTAGAACTTCTTAAGGATTATGATATGAGTGTGCATTATCATTCGGGTAAGGCTAATATTGTGGTAGATACTTTGAGTAGGGTGTCTATGGGTAGCGTAGCTCATGTTGATGTTGGTGATAAGGAAATGGCTAGGGAGGTGCATCAATTGGCTAGATTGGGGGTTAGGTTGGAAGAGGTTAGTGATGATGGTGTTGTTGATTATGGGTCTAAATCTTCATTGGTTGATGAGGTGATAGCAAAACAAGATCTTGACTCCTCCTTACTCGAAGTGAAGGCCTTGGTGAAAGAGAGCAAAGTAGAGGTTTTCTCCCAAGAGGGAGATGGTGCCCTTAGGTACCAAGGTAGGTTGTGTATACCTTGTGTTGATGGTTTGAGGGAGAAAATCCTTAATGAGGCCTATAATTCCTCTTATTTTATCTACCCCGGTTCCACCAAAATGTATAGATATTTGAGGGATGTGTATTGGTGGGGAGGCGTAAAGAGGGACATTGCTAAATTCATTTCCGGTTGCCATAGTTGTCAACAAGTCAAAACAAAACATCAAAGGTTGGGTGGCCTAACCCAAGACATAGAGATTCCTACTTGGAAGTGAGAGGTGATTAATATGGATTTTGTGGTTGGGTTGCCCAAGACTAGGAAGGGTTTTGATTCCATATGGGTAGTGATTGATAGGATGACGAAATAGGCTCACTTTCTACTGGTTAAGACTACATTTGGGCCTGAAGAGTATGGAAAGTTTTACATCCATGAGTTAGTGAGGTTGTGTGGGGTTCCCTTATCCATCATATCGGATCGTGGGGCTCAATTTCCTCTTATTTTTGGAGGTCCTTCCAAAAGGGTCTTGGTACTAGCATTAAACTTAGTACGACCTTCCACCCTCAAACGGATGGACAAGCCGAAAGGACAATCCAAACCCTTGAGGATATGCTTAGGGCATATGTATTGGAGTTGAGGGGTTGTTGGGATGACCATCTTCCATTGATTGAGTTTGCATATAATAATAGCTATCATTCTAGCATTGGTATGGCTCCTTCTGAGGCCCTCTATTGTAAGCGGTGTAGATCACCGGTTGGGTGGTTTGAGGTTTGAGAGGTGGCTTTATTAGGACAATATCTAGTTATGGAGGCTTTTGAGAAGGTTAGGATGATTAGGGAAAGGTTGAAAACAACTCAAAGTCATAAAAAATCCTATGCTGATGTGAGAAGGAGAGACCTTGAATTCAAAGTAGGTGATCGGGTCTATTTGAAAGTTTCTCTAATGAAAGGTATGGTTCATTTTGGTAAAAAGGGGAAGTTGAGTCCGAGATATGTTGGTCTTTATGAGGTGATAAAGATGGTTGGTAAGGTAGCCTATGAGTTGAAGTTACCTAGTGAGATGGGATTGGTTCATCCAGCATTTCATGTCTCTATGTTGAGGAAATATGTGGGTGATCCTAATGCTATTGTGCCTCTTGATGTTGGGGGGGTTGTTGAGGATAACTTGACTTATGAGGAGGCATGGACCTAATGT
>DF357377.1:3657-58729 GCA_000787875.1 Solanum virginianum | reverse complement strand
GATTTTAGATAGGTAGGTGAGGAGATTGAGGAACAAAGAGGTCAGTAGGGGTGGTCATCAAGGTGGTGCCCCAAGCCACAACCGGTTTTAAGCACTACATGGGAGGTAAGGGGTTTGTGAGGTTCTCAATGTTGTTACCAGTATGTTGAAAATCTTTGACTTTAATGTCTATGCTTTGATTGATCCGGGTGCCCCTCTTTCCTTTGTTAACCCTTTTGTTGCTAAAATTTTCCATGTTGACCCCGAGTTGTTGCATGAGTCATATGAAGTGTCTACTCATATTGGTGCCTCTGTTATTGCTAGAAACATTTATAGTAGTTATCCTATTTGCATTTTGCATAAGTTGTTGCCTTGTGATCTTGTTGAATTAGACATGGTTGATTTTGATGTCATTCTTGGGATGGATTGCTTGCATGCCTACTATGCTTCTATTGTTTGTAGAACCCATAGGGTCGAGTTTCAATTCCCTAATGAAATCATCCTTGAGTGGGAAAGTCAAGATGTGGTGGTCAAAGGTAAATTCATTTTATGCATTAAAGCCTGTGAGTTGATCTTTAAGGGGTGTCTTTATCATCTTGTGAGGGTTAGAGATGTGGAGTGTAAAGCCCCTTCCATAGAGTTGGTTCTACTTGTAAATGAGTTTCTTAATGTCGTCCCAAATGACCTTCTCGGTGTTCCTCCCGAAAGAAAAATAGATTTTGGTATAGACCTCCTCTTCGATACTCAACCTATCTCCATTCCCCCTTACCATATGGCCCCACTGGAATTAAAGAAGTTAAAGGAAAAATTGAAAGATTTGTTAGAGAAGGGATTTATTAGACCTAGCTAATCACCTTGGGGGTGCTCCGGTGTTCTTTGTGAAAATGAAGGATGGGGCCCTTAGAATGTGCATTAACTACTGGAAACTCAATAGGGTCACCATCAAGAATAGATATCCTCTTCTAAGGATTGATGATTTATTTGACCAATTGCAAGTGGCTAGCTTCTTCTCTAAGATTGATCTTCGGTCCGCGTATTATCAAGTGACGGTGAGGGATCCCAAGACGGCCTTTTGGACTAGATATGGGCATTATGAGTTTGTTGTGATGTCATTTGGGTTGACTAATGCACTAGCCATCTTCATGGACCTAATGAATAGGGTCTTCACACCTTACCTTGATTCCTTTGTTGTGGTCTTCATTGATGATATTTTGATATATTCATATAGTAGGGAGGAGCGTATGGGTCATTTGAGGGTTGTATTGCAAAGATTGAGGGAGGAGAAATCGTATAACAAATATGACAAGTATGAATTTTGGTTGAAGGAGCTTGCATTCTTGGGTCATGTGGTGTCGAGGGGATGGTATAAAAGTGGATCCTAAGAAAATCAATGTGATTAGGTATTTCCTTTGGGGAGATAGTGTCTGAAAAATAAAACTTAAATGAAGCATCGTTAGCCCTACAAATCAAGAAATAAAAAGCAAAAACTTATCTAATTCAGTTGCAGATAGGGTTTACAAGGGACACTTTACAAGCCGTAGTGAGCACTACGAGTCATAAAGTGCTGTCATATACCAGTGTTTCAGAATAATAATATTCACTGGAAAAGTTTACGAGACCTAGGTAAGACTCATAAAGATTTTCATTAGTTATAAAAACTTGGGTCGTATACAATTCCAGAGAGTAATTGAAAAACATGCAAGGATCTACGAGACCTATCTATGAGTCGTGAAGTGATCTATGACTCGTAGAAGGTCTTGTCTGATGAATACTTAGATTATCAAGTGTTAGAATTTCTCACGAGGGGCAATTGCAACTTGTAGAGCAATCTATGAGTCGTGAAAGACTCTCATGAACAAGAAATTTCAGGTACCTGGCCTATCTAAGTACATTACATGGATCCCAAGAACATATTCAATCCTAAATTCTGGCAGCATCGAAGCGAACATATGCATACTAACAAGTCTACCATAAAACAACGAACCCCTAACATGGTTAACACATTAATCACCCTATCAAAATGATCTAACATCAATTACCCTACATGTCACGACCCAAACCTAGGGCCTAGACTTGACATGGCACATGGGGAACCCAAAGGGACCCCAAGCAAGCCTTTTAACATATCATTACACATCCTTGGTCGCGGAAGCAATAACATACAACAAGAGATAGTAAATAGGAGTAAACGAGGCTAAGGGAAAACTTTCATATCATAAAAACTTTGGGTTCCCCATTTGCCATGTCACGTCTAGGCCCTAGGTTTGGATCGTGACAAAGTCGGTCTAAGGGACAACTTTCATATCATAAACATCAAGAGTCAAGAGAGAGTCGAAGCTCATAGCATTATACATAACATGTCCAACAACATCTCTAACCATAGAACTTAGCGGGGGCCAAGAGAAGTAACCGGGCTCACCCTCATATTCACAATATACTAAAGAAAGAGATTCGTAATACATATCATAAGAGCTTAAAGATTGTCCTAGGAATAGAGGACTCACCAATTAGCTTCAGAGAGAGATCGTACTAGCGACGTGGAGGAGAATGATCAAGCAGGGCTCCGATTCCTACATTGTAATATCATGTAGGCATAGAGTATGCATTAGTACGTTTGAATGTACTAATTTTGTAGGATGCAATGCAACAAGGGGTAGGCGGCATAACCAAAATGCATAATAGTAGGCAATAGATAGCATAGTAGCAATATGGCATGTAAGATCAATGCTTAAGTAAAAAAGACATGTTTACATAGAATATAATACTAGGTGTAAGAAGAGGCCAACATTATAAAACCCGTAGGTTACCAAGGTGCGAACCCCTTTGGTTTGTTGGCGGATAGTCACACTTTACCACTCTTGGTGACCGAGGTACTAACTCCTCAACCTGATTATCAAGGCACTAGCCCCATGATTGACTATCAAGATACAAAACCCTCGATATGGTTACCTAGGCTATTGTCCCCCCGATTCGGGCATGGTCACATTCAAACACTATATAGGACAATATTATAAACATATGTTCCTTTCATAATCATAAAGCCATTCAACTCATAAGACATGCATTGGACAATCAATTCCTCCAAAATACATTAACTAGATATTCTATCAAACACTTGGCGGGTGTGTAGATTTCAACTCATAAGACATATATTATACCTTTAATTCCTCAAAAAATCATAACCCCGACACTTTATCAAACACTTGGTGAGTGTGTAGTGCTAGTGTAAAACCATGCAATTCAAGAGTGTAATCATGCTAGAAAATTCAATGTAAAACCATCAATAAAAACTTGGTAATACCCTCAAGAAATATACATCAAAACACTTCATCAAATCTCATAATAGATCTTAGATTCATAGCTCAAAATATGCTAAAAAAATCATAATTTCCTAAAACCCCAACATAGTGTGCAGTGAAATTCATAATAAGTAAGACCCATGAATAAACTTTAAATCATGCAATTTTAGGTAAAAGGAAGCTTGGAGATGGAGACTTGAAGTTTGAATGAGAACCTTAAGATCCGGATGGGCTTGGGACTTGAAATTTGGAGATGAAATATTGTCTAAGTGTTTAAGAGAGTATTTGGGAATGTCTTGAATGATATGAGTGTGAAATTAGGCTAAGTATAGGTATTTTCACGTATGTGAATACTTAGGCCCAAGATCCAAAGGCCTTGGACTGACTCAACAAAACTAGGCAAAAAATAACACTACAGCGTGGATCGCCACTTCAAATTGCATTTTTTGTGATATTCAAATTAGCTACGGTTGCTCTTAAATCGGGGTTAGACCCATTTTCCACTCAATTTAACCCCTTGAACAAGAATATAAATTCGAAGTTTTGATATCATGCATAATTTTTGAGATATATGAAAATTATGATTCCGGGCACTTTCGATGCATATTTTCGGACACTTTTTGGGGTCATTTCAATATCTCCCCTTTGGGAATATTCATCCACGAATGTCAAAGAAATGTGTATGGGAAGAGTAACAATGAAGAAATCAGCCCCAAAAAGAATGCAACAACATACTTAAAATATCATTTTCAACATCTCAATGTTGGTTCCTCCAAAGGACCTTAACGGAAGCAACATCCTTGTTCCTCAACCTATTAACTTGTCTATCCAAGATCTTTACTAAAACCTCTTCATATGTCAAGTTTTCTTCAACTACCCCCACAACATAAAGAGGAACAATAGCATTAGGATCACCTACACACTTCCTCAACATCGATACATGAAAGACCTAATGAACCAATTCTATTTCACTAGGCAAATCTAACTTGTAGGCCACCTTACCAATCCTCCTCATCATCCTATAAGGACCCATATATCTAGGGTTTAACTTATCCTTCATACCAAAATGAACCAAACCCTTCATGGGTGACACTTTCAAATAAACCCAATCACCAACCTTGAACTCAAGCTCCCTCCTTCTCACATCGGCATAAGACTTTTGGTCGCTTTGGGATGTTTTCAACCTTTCTCAATGTCTGTGGTTAGGCTAACTGGCCTTTCATGTTCGGCTTTGACTTATTGACAACTATGGCAACCAGATACAAATTTGGCAATGTCCCTCTTCATACCTCCCCACCAATACACCTCTCTCAAATCTCCATACATCTTAGTAGACCCGGGGTGATAGAGTAAGAAGAACCATGACCCTCATCAAGAATGTTTTCCTTTAAGTCATCAACACAAGGTACATATAACCTACCTTGGTATCTAAGGGCACCATCTCCCCTTTGGGAGAAGACCTCCGCCTTGCCCCCTTTCACTATGGCCTTCAATTGTAATAAGGAGGGATCTAGATCTTGCTTAGATTCCACCTCCTTAACCAATGAAGATCTAGAGCCATCAATAACAACAACACCACTATTAACAACCTCTTCCAACCTAATTCTCAATCTAGCCAACCGATAGACTTCCATGGCCACCCCTTTGCTACCATCATCAACATGAGCTAGGCTACCCATAGACACCCTATTCAAAGCATCCGCCACAACATTAGCCTTATCCGGATGAAAATGCACACTCATATCATAGTCCTTAAGAAGTTCTAACCAGCTTCTTTGCCTCAAGTTGAGATATTTTTTAGTGAAGACATATTGGAGGCTCTTATGTTCGGTGAACACATCAACATGCACCCCATAAAAATGGTGGCGCCAAATCTTTAATGCAAATACCATGGCGGCTAGTTCATGATCATGGATAGGATAGTTCTTTTCATCCACTTTGAGTTGCCTAGAAGCATAGGCTATCACCTTACCATTTTGCATCAATACACAACCCAAACTAACCCAGGAAGCATCACAATACACAACGAATCCTTCTAGCCCTTCTGATAGGGACAATATAGGAGTGGACACAAGCTTATCTTTCAATGTGTGGAAACTCTTTTCACACTCATCAATCCACACAAATTTGGCTTTCATTTGAGTTAACTTGGTCATAGGAGAAGCAATAGAAGAGAACCTATTCATAAGCCTCCGATAGTAACCCGATTAGCCCAAGAAGCTCCTAATATCCGGCGGGGTCAATAGTCTAGGCCAATTTCTAATCACATCCATCTTTTTAGGATCCACTTTAATACCATCTCCTGACACCACATGACGTAGGAAGGCAATCTCTTTTAACCAAAATTGACACTTCTCATATTTAGCTTACAACTTCTCTTCCTTCAATCTTTATAGCACTACCCTCAAATGACCCATATGCTCCTCCTCACGATGTGAATAAATCAAAATATCATCAATGAAGACCACAACAAATGAATCAAGGTAGGGTTTGAAGACCCTATGCATAAGATCCATGAAGATAGCCGGTGCGTTGGTCTACCCAATTGACATCACAATAAACTTAATATGCCCATACCTAGTCCAGAAAGCTGTCTTAGGAATATCACACTCCTTCACTAGGAATATCACACTTCTTCACCTTCACTTTATGGTACCTAGACCGAAGATCAATCTTATAGAAGTTGCTAGCCACTTGCAATTGGTCAAACAAATCATTACTTCTTAGAAGAGGATACCTATTCTTTATGGTGACCCTACTAAATTGCCAGTAGTCAATACACAATCTAAGAGACCTATCCTTCTTCTTCACAAACAACACCGGTGCACCCAAGGTTATTGGCTAGGCCTAAAAAAATCCTTCTTTAACAAGCCCCTCAGTTTGTCCTTCAACTTCTTTAACTTTGCCGTGACCATATGGTAGGGGGGGGGTAGAAATGGGTTATCGGGGAGGAAGTCTATACCAAAATCTATTTCCCTTTCGGGAGAAACACCGGGAAGGTCCTTTGGAAAGACATCAAGAAACTCATTTACAACCAGAACCAACTCTATGGGAAGAAATTTTGACTCCACATCCCTAATCCTCACAAGATGATAAAGACACCCCTTAGAGATTAACTTACAGGCTTTAATATAAGAGATGAACCTACCCTTGACCACCACATTATGACTCTTCCACTCAAGAATGGGTTCATTTGTGAATTGGAATTCGACCCTATGAGTTCTACAATCAATAGAGGCATAGTATACATGCAACCAATCCATCACAACAATGACATTAAACTCAACCATATCCAACTCAACAAGATTACAAGGCAATATTTTACGCAACATGCAAATAGGACAATTTCTATAGACCTTTCTACCAACAATAGATGCACCAATAGGAGTAGACACCTCATATGACTTATACAATAATTCGAGCTCAACATGAAACATTTTGGCAATAGAAGGGGTAACAAAAGAAAGAGTGGCACCTGGATCAATCAATGCATATACATTAAAATCAAAGACTTTTAACATACCGGTAACAATATCGGACACATCATAAACCCCTTGCCTCCCATGCAAAGTATAAAACCAATTTTGCTTTGGGGCACCACCTTGTTGACCACGCCTTCCGAAAGGAACTGCATTTGCACCTTGTGGATGGACCTCCTTAACCTTATTGCGGTTACGAGGATATTCAATCTTTTTGTGGCCAACTTCTCCACACCCATAACATGCATTGGTGCCTCTCAAACATAGGCCCCCATAACCCTTGCCATACTTTGGACACACACCATTAGGGACCACACCACAATACCTTAGGCTCTTAGAAAGTTATTGGCAAACCCCCTATTAGAAGCATGAGTAGACCTTGGTCTGGATGGAACTAACCACCCTTTCGACTTTGGAACCTACCCTCAAAGCGGACCCTCTTTGCCTCATTACCCCTCCTCTTCCTCAACTTGTCTTCCTCCATTTGCTCAGCATAGGTCATCAAACGGGATAAATCCATGTCACTAATCAACAAAATGGACCAGCATTCCGTACTCTTGAAAGAGTATTTGGGAATGTCTAAAATGGACCAGCATTCCGTACTCACCAAATTGGAAATACCCATCACAAATTTATTCATTCTAGACCTTTGGTTGACCACCAATTGGGGAGTATATTTAGAGAGTTGATTGAACTTGAGGGCATACTCCCTCACACTCAAAGACATTTCTCTCAAATTCATAAACTCCACCAATTTTACTTCCCTAAGCTCAAGAAGGAAGAACCGATTACTAAAAGCCACCTTGAACTCCTCCCATAGCACCACATTGTTGACTCCCTTCTCCTCTTTCTATTGATCAAACCATATTTGTGCCATCCACTTGAGTTGGTAAGCCGCCAACTCCGCCTTCTCTTAGTATCTAACACCCATAATAGCCAAAACCTTGCAGACCTTATCAATGAACTCTTGAGGTCCTCATCCACCTTTGACCCATAGAATTCTGGGGGATTCATCCTCATGAAGTCTCTCACCCGAGATGTCGGTGTAGGAGCTTGAGGGGCTTGGGCCCCTTGATTGGGTTGATTAGCCACAAAGTGTGCCAGCAAAGTGAGAGCATCTTAGAGCTCACCATGAGCCAGTTTTTCCTCGAGAGTACGGGCTCTTCTTCCTCTTGTGTTAGGAGCATACCAAAGAACAATCATTAGGGGGGAAAACCATATTTTAACTCTATAGCATGACTTAGAACATGAAGAACGGAATTATTTCTTAAAAGGCCTCATAGCCTCTTAATGATAGTTATGATGCACAACATAACCATGAATAAGACTTTAATCGACACGGTGTATTGGACTATGAGGATCTAACAACCTAATGCTCTGATACCAAGTTTGTCATGAGCTACGCCTAGGCCTAGATGTGACACCGTACATGGGGAACCCGAAGGGACCCCAAGCAAGCCTCTTAACATATCATTACACATTCTTTGCCATGGAAGCAATAAAATATATCAAGAGATAGTAAATAGGGTTAAACGCGATTAAGGGACAACTTTCATATCATAAACATCAAGAGTTAAGAGAGAATCAAAGCTCATTGCATTGTACATAACATGTCTAACAACACCTTTAATCATAGAACTTAGCGGGGGCCAAGACAAGCAACTGGGCTCACCCTCATAGTAAAATTATACAATAAAGAAAGAGAGTCGTAATACATATCATAAGACATAAACATTGTCCCCTGAATGGAGGACTCACCAACTAGCTTTAGAGAGGGATCATACTAGCCACGTGGAGGAGGATGTTCAAGCGGGGCTCCGGTTCCTACATGGTAACATTATGTAGGCATAGAGTATGCGTTAGTACATTTGAATGTACTAAGTATGTAGGATGCAATGCAGCGGGTGCCAAGACGTAACATCATATAGGCATAGAGTATGCATTAGTACATTTGAATGTACTAAGTATGTAGGATGCAATACAACAAAGGGTAGGCGTCAAAATAAAAATGCATAATAGTAGGCAGTAGATAGCATAGTAGCAATATGACATGTATGATCAATGCTTAAGTAAAAAGACATGCATACATAGAATATAATACTAGGTGTAAGAAGAGACCAACATTATAAAACCCGTAGGTTACCAAGGTATAAATACCTTTGGTTGGTTGATGAATAGTTGCACCCTACCACCCCTGGTGACCGAGGTACTAACCCCTCAACCTAGTTATCAACTCACTAGCCCCTTGATCGATTATCAAGGTACTAACCCCTCGATATGGTTACCCGAACTCTTGTCCCTGTAAGTCGGGCATGGTCACATTCAAACACTATATAGGACAATATCATACACATACATTCTTTTCATCATCATAAAGTTATTCAATTCATAGGACATGCATTGAACCTTCAATTCCTCCAAAATACATTAACCAGACATTTTATGAAACACTTGGCGGGTGTTTAGTGCTAGTGGTCATAAGACATGCATTGGACCTTCTATTCCTCAAGAAACCATAACCGAACATTTTATCAAACACTTGGTCGGGTGTGTAGTGCTAGTGTATAACCATGAAATTCAAGAGTGTTATCATGCTAGAAAATTCAATGTAAAACCATCAATAGAAACTTGGTAACACCCTCAAGCAATATTCATCAACAACATACCTTGACTTTGAAGAATCCTTGAAGAAGATTGGAGATGGAGACTTGACGCTTAAATGAGAACATTAAGATCCGGATGAGAGAAACTCATATATCTTAGCTTTAGAGAGTAGCTTGATGAAGGTTAGAGATGAAGGCTTGAAGCTTAAATGATAACCTTAGAATCTGGATAAGTTTTGAGACTTGAAATTTGGAGATAAAATATTGTCTAAGTGTTTGAAAGAGTATTTGGGAATGTCTTGAATGATATGAGGGTGAAATAAGGCTATGTATAGGTATTTCACGCATGAGAACACTTAGGTCCATGACCCAAAGGCCTTGGACTGACTCAACAAAACTAGGCAAAAAATAACACTGTGGCATGCCCTTGGCATATCGCGCTAGGGGCGCGAATCGCCACTGGAAATCGCATTTTTTGTATTTTCAAATTTCGCTACGGTCGCTCTTAAATCAGGGTTAGACCCATTTGCCTCTCAATTTGACCCCTTGAAAAAGAATATAAAGTCAAATTTCTGATATCATGCATGAATTTTAAGGTATATGGAAATTACGATTCCGAGCACTTTCGAGGCACATTTTTGGGCACTTTTTGGGGTCATTTTGACTAAAATTTTGACTAACCCACAATCGTTCAAACTAGCATATACCTAAGGCACCCATCACCAATTCACAATCATAAATTATGCAATATCATTCAAACAATAATGGTGACTAATCTAATAGGCGTAGTCAATAAGCATTTACAGGGCCAAAATATGCCCCAAATTTTGAGTTCAAATATTCAATTCAAGCCATGGTAATCTTATCTCACATACGCAATTCAAAGAACACAATGATATCATGATTACATGCCAACTTGACATGCTAATAAAGTCAAACAAGTACTAATCAAAGCAAATTAACGATCAAAATTAAACAAGAACTTACCACAAATAATGCTTAACTTGAAGAGAGAAGGTGATTGACCCAAAACCCTAGGTGCCGGAAGTCTACCCAGAAATTGGACAGTGATGGTCGTAAAGTTGAACGAATTAGTGGGAAGTGGAGAAATTATGGAAATTTCAGTCAATTAGGGTAACAGTGTGGTTAAAATAATTTGACCCCTCTTTTATACCCTTACCGGGTCAACGATTAAAATCCCTAGGCTTGGGTCTACGAAATCCCGATTACAAGTTGTAGATGTGTCTATGAATCATAAGTCCTGGTCAAGTAGACCTCTTATGTCACGACCCAAACTAGGGCCTAGATATGACACGGTGCAAGAGGAAGCCGAAGGAACCCCAAGCAAGTCTCTTAACATATCATTACACATCCTTGGTCGCAGAAGCAATTAAATACATTAAAAGAGTAGAAATAATGATATAGGGACTAAGGGAAAACCTTCATTTCATAAAAGCTTCTAGAGAGTCAAGCTCATAACATCCTTACATATTTGCCAATAATACCTCTAAACATAGAATTTAGCGGGTGCCAAGACAAACAATCGGGCTCACCCTCGTACTAATGAGATTAGGCAATCCAAATATATGAGATATAGTTTAAACATAAGCATAAAATGAAAGAAGATAGATATTGTCCCTGGATATGACGACTCACCAAAAGCTAACTTGTTCAATCTGTCAAGCCACAAGGAGGAGAATCTATAGGAGCTTCGATTCCTATATGGTAATATCATGTAGGCATAGAGTATGCGTTAGTATGTTTGAATGTATTATGTATGTAGGATGCAATGCAACAGGTAATAAGCACCATAAACAAAATGCATAACATAGACAATGAATAAGCTTGTAACTATATGGCATGTATGAATGATAATGGAAGTAAAATCATTCTTATATATATATATATATATATAACATAATACAAGTGTAAGGAGTGACCATTCTTAGTGCAATCCAAGGCCTACCACCTCCTTGGAGAGGCGCATGAGGTACAAATTCCTTCATGAGGTTGATGGAGGACAAACCCCCCAACAAGGTTCATGGGTATAGACCCACAACATGGTTGATGGGTACAAATTCCCAAGATGGTTGCACAGGCCTACTACCTCCCGAGCATAGCGATCGAGGTACAAACCGCTCAACAAGGTTACTCGGGCCTACAACCTCCCGAGTGAGGTTTGGTCGGACCTTCAATTCCTCAGGAAATCATAACCGGACATTTTATCAAATACTTGGTGAGTATGTAGTGCTAGTATGAAACTATGCAATTCAAGAGTGAAATGATGCAAGAAAACTTGAAGTAAAACATCCCACCAATACTTAGTAATACCATCTTGCAAAATACATTGAAAACCATCATCAATTATCAAGAGAGATTATAGTTCTATAGCTTAAAACATGGACAAGCATAATAGGTAAATCATCTCATGTATAGGCTTAAAAATGAGTAATCATGTATTTTCAATAAAAATTTCATGAAAAATCCCAATATAATATATGATTATAATCTCGAATGAATAATACCCATAAGCAACACAACTTGGAAACATGTAATTTTCATAGAAATGGAAGATTGAATTTCATGGGTGAAAGGTACCCATAAATGAAACTCACATACCTTAGGCCTTGAATTTATTGAAATTGAGTTATGAAAGACTTGAAGTTTGGTAGTGGGTCTTGGAATCCAAAGCTTGCTCTTATGTTTCCTTGAATTTGTATTGGGGTTTTGATGGAGGCTCTTGAGAGAATTTGAGAGTGTATTCCAATTGGGAGGAGTGACTTTGATCTTTTAGAATAGGGTTAAGTCTTTAGGAGGTAGTAAGATAGCATAGGAATTCCCAAAATACCAATAGAAATGGATAAATTTATGAAATGCCATAAATGAGGCAGAATTTGACAAAAACCCATATATACCGCCGCACATACAATTTCTACAAAAACAGGCATAACTTCTTCATCCGAACTCTAAATAAGGTAAAACCAAGTGCATTGGAAAGTTAATTGAAAGAGCTTTGATTTGGTAGGTCATTGGCCACCCAGTCCTTTGTGTGCTAAGAGATATTCCCTTTTAAATTTGACCCTCTAACTAGTTGTTTTGCAAAACTTAGCCAACGGAAATTCTTTTGAACTTGGCCTAATGTAGGGGACCCACAATGGTCTTAAACGACATAAATAAGCTTGACTTAAATTTGAGTGAGAGCTTGAAGCTTGAATAAGTTTCTTGAGACCTGAAAGTGAGTTTGGACACTTGAATTGGGTGAAATATTTGTCTAAGTGTTTGAGAGAGCATTAGGAAATATCTTGTATGATATGAAAATGAAATATGGCTAAGTATAGGTTTTTTCATATTTGGGAACATTTATGCCCAAGGCCAAAAAGTCTTGGATTGAACAAGAAAAATAGCTCCACAAAATGAATTGAGGTGCGCCTTTGGCGCTTCATGCCTTGGGCGTGAAAACCTCAGTGGAAAGTGAATTTTGGGAAAATGAAATTGTGATTCGTTTGCTCTAAAATTAGGGTTAGACCCATTTCCCACTCAATTTGACCCCCTGATCAATAATATGAAGTTGGGTTTTTGATATCACGTACGGATTTTGAGATTTATGGAAATTATGATTTTGGGCGCTTCCGAGGCACATTTTCGGGCACTTTTTGGGGTCGTTTCAATATCTCCCCCTTGGGAACATTTGTCCTCGAATGTCAACGAAACGTATATGAGAGACGTAATCATGAACAATTTCAGCCCCCATAAAGATTTAACAATGCACTTAAACATCATTTCAAAAACCTCAACATAACTGTAGAATCATCATTAACTTGTCAATTTTGAACATGAATGTATGCAATGACATGAGGGTTGAGACATAGGACTTGAAATCATAAAAAGGACCATATTTGTTATCATAAGCTGGAGTAGAATGAAAGAGGTATAAATATTGCCTTCCATGCCCGCTTCGGCTCCCCGAATTACACTTCCAACTTCACGATTCTTAAAAAAAGGCCTTGACGAACACCATAACCTTATTAATCAATCTTCACTTATATTCACACAACCTCTCCACCAGATCTTCACATAGGTCAGCTCATCCTCCACAATGTCCACAATCCTTAAAAAGTCCTATAACACTTCAATCACCAATGCATCTCCTTAACCTAGGAGCATGAAGAACCATACAAAACATATCCATATCCAAAGGCAATCCCCCATTCGTATGCAACCTCACAAATCCTCATCAACACTCTATAAGGACTCACAAATCGTAAACTCAATTCCCTCTTTACCAAGACGACTACACCTTTTATGAGTGAAAGCTTCAAATAGCCCTAATCACCAACTTTAAATTTAAGATCCTCTCTTCTCTCATAGTCATAGTAACATTGATGACTTTGGGACGTTTCATCCTTTCCCTACTCAACCTCACCTTCTCCATGCCTTCCACAATCAGATTTGGACCTAACAAAGCTATTTCTCCTACTTCAAACCACCAAATCGGGGATATAAAATGTCTACCATGTGGAGTCTCAAAAGGAGCCATACCAATGCTAGAATGATAGCTACTGTTAGCCTCATCAAGAGCCCTCTTCCTCAAGACATCAACACTAGGCACACACAACCTACCTTAGTACCTATAGGCACCATCTCCCCCTTGGGAGAAAACATCCACCTTGCGAACGCTCACAGAAGCTTTCAATTCTAACAAGGAGGGATCAAGATCTTGCTTTTCTTTTACCTCATCAACCAAGGAAAACTTTGAACCATCAACAACCACAATGCCACCATTATCAACCTCTTCCAATCTAACACTCAAACTAGCCAACCGGTGGACCTCCCTTGTCACCCCTTTGCTACCACCATAAATATGAACTAAGCTACCCATGGACACCCTACTCAAAGCACCGACCACAACATTAGTCTTACCGGGATGATAATGCACACTCATATCATAATCCTTAAGAAGTTCTAACCACCTTCTTTGTCTCAAGATAAGATCTTTTGGGTGAACACATATTGGAAACTCTTATGACTGGTAACCACTTCAATATGTACCCTAAGAAAATAATGACGCCAAATTCTTAAATCAAATACCACTGCGGCCATTTCAAAGTCATAGATAGGATGATCCTTCTCATGTATCTTAAGTGGTCGAAAAGTATAGGCTATCACCATACCATTTTGCATCAACACACAACCCAAAGTAATCCGGGTGGCATCACAATACATAATGAACCCTTCTAACCCTTCCATGGTTGATGGGTACAAACCCCCAACATGGTTGATGGCTACACTCAATAGTTCACACAAACTTAGCCTTCTTTTGGGTCAACTTAATCATGGGAGAAGCAATAGAAGAGAACCCATTCACAAACCTCCAGTAGTAACCCTCTAAGCCCAAGAAACTCCTCATATCCAAGGGAGTCAAAGGTCTAGACCAATTTCTAATCACATCCATCTTCTTAGGATCTATCTTAATACCATCTTCTGACACCACACGACCTAGGAAGGTAAGCTTCTTCAACCAAAATTCACACTTCTCATACTTAGCACATAACTCCTCTTTCCCCAAGATTTGCAACACTACCCCAAATAGTTCACAAGCTCCAAATAAATCAATACTTCATTACTAGAGACCACCACAAACCTAACAAGGTAGGGATGAAAGACCCTATTCATGACACTTATAGACATTACCGGTGCATAAGGCAAACCAAAAGACACCACCCCAAATTCAAAATATCATAAAGGACATTCACCAACTCATTGATCACTGGAAACAACTTAATAGAAATAACTTAGGTTCAACACCCCTAACTCTTACAAGATGGTAGATTCAACCCTTAGAGATAAGTTGTACCTTAAGGGAAAAAATAGACTTCCCCCTCCACAACCACATTACAAGTCCCTACTCAAGGACGAGTTTATTAGAGAATTGGAATCAAACTCTATTGGCCCTATAATCAAAGGAGGCATAACATCTATGAAACTAATCCATCCTAAGTATGACATCCAAATCTACCATATCAAACCCAACAAGTCATTAGGCGAGGCCTAATATTAACATGAGACAATACCTATGAACTTTCTAACAACAATAGACTCAACAAAAGGGGGGGTAGTGGACTCCAAATATTCACACAACAACTTGGGGCACTCTTAAATCCCACTAGCAACAAGAAAGAACTATGAAAGAAATAGTGGCGCCTGGGCCCATCAATGCAAACACGTCAAAGACAAAGGAAATTCCAATATACCGATAGCAATATCAAGCGCCTCATCCCCTTCTTGCCTCCCATATTTTGGGCATCTAAGATGAGTCACCCCTTCATAACCCCCTTTACTATGATTGCATTTGTGGGGGCAATTCTTCCTCTTATGTCCCACTCCACCACAATCGAAAGAAATATTGGTGCCCTTCAAACATGGGCCTCTATGAGTATTACTACATGTTGAACACATAGCATCACCTCTATCTTTGAGACTTTGGAACTTACCCTCAACACAGGCCCTTTTGGCCCTACTACATCTCCTCTTACCATTTGAGGTCTCGGAAGCACTCATTTGTTGATTAAGTTGAGTTGCTAATTTTGTCACCGCTTAGGTCATAACCCATAAAGCATTATGAACCTCCATATTTGATATATCACCATCCTGAGTAGCTTGAGACATATCCTAAAATGTAACAGTTAGGAATTAGCAATAAGCCCTAGGGAACCTAACTCTAACGCACGACATAGATCATGAAAAAGGAAAACATTTTCCAGAACGCCCCATAGCCTCCTATTCATAGTAATGGTGCGCTTCACAACCATAAATAGGAATCTAATTGATGCTGTGTGTTGGAAGCCGAGGATCTAACAACCTATTGCTCTGATACCAAGTTTTTCATGACCCAAACTAGGGCCTAGATGTGACACAACACAAGGGGAATCCGAAGGAATCCCAAGTAAGCCTCTTAAAATATCATTAGACATCCTTTGTTGTAGAAGCAATTAAACACAATAAAAGAGTAGAAATAAGGGCATAAGGACTAAGGGAAAACCTTCATTTCATAAAAACTTCAAGAGAGTCAAGCTCATAATATCCTTACATATTTGTCAAACAACACTAGAAAAAAAGGCATAGGGACTAAGGGAAAACCTTCATTTCATAAAAAATTCAATAGAGTCAAGGGAGAGTCAAGCTAATAATATCCTTACATATTTGTCCAACAACACCTCTAAACATAGAACTTAGTGGGGGCCAAGACAAGCAATCGGGCTCACCCTCATACTAATGACATTAGGTAATCAAAATATATGATATATAGTTTAAACATAAGCATGAAAGAAGATTGATATTGTCCCCGGACTTGAGTAGTCACCAAAAGCTAACATGAATAATTCGTCTAGCCACGAGGAGGAGAATCAATAGGAGCTCCAGTTCCTACATAATAATATCATGTAGGCATAGAGTATGTGTTAGTATGTATGAATGTACTATACATGTAGGATGCAATACAACAAGTGATAAGCACTATAAACAAAATAAATAACATAGGCAATGAATAAGCTTATAGCAATAAGGCATGTATGAATGATACTTGATGTAAAATCATACTTATATATAAAACATAATACAAGTGTAAGGAGTGACCATTCTTAGTGTAATCGAAGTCCTACCACCTCCTTGGAGAGGTGTATAAGGTACCCTTTCATGAGGTTGATGGAGTACGAACCGCCCAACAAGGTTGATGGCTACAAACCCCTAACATGGTTGATGGGTACAAACCCCCAACATGGTTGATGGCTATAAATCCTCAACATGGTTGCACGGGTCTATTACCTCCCGAGTGAGGCAATTGAAGTACAAACCCCTCAATAAGGTTACCCAGTCCTACAACCTCCTAAATAAGGCTTGGTCATCCCCAACACTATAGAGATAATATACATGCATTCCTTCCATCATCATCATATACATACATTTCTTTCATCATTATCATATACATATATTCCTTTCATCATCATCATATTCATTCATTCCTTTCGTCATCATCATATACATATATTCCTTTCATCATTATAAAGTGATTCAACTCATAATACATGCATTGGACCTTCAATTCCTCAAGAAATTATGATCGGATGTTTTATCAAACACTTGGCAGGTATGTAATGTTAGTATAAAACCATGCAATTCAAGAGTAAAATCATCAAGAAAACTTGAAGTAAAATAGTCCACCAATACTTAGTAATACCATCTTGTAAAATATATTGAAAACCCTCATCAAATATCAAGAGAGATCATAGTTCTATAGCTTAAAACATACATAATCAAAATAGGTAAATCATCTCATGGTATAGGCTTAAAAATGTGTAATCATGCATTTTCAATCAAACTTTCATGAAATCCCAATATAATATATGATCATAATCTCTAATAAATAATACTCATAAGTAACACAACTTAAAAACATATGATTTTCATAGAAATGGAAGATTGGGCTTCCTGAGTGAGTGTATTCCAATTGGGAGGAGTGAATGTGATCTTTAGGAATAGGGTTAGGCCTTTTGGAGGTGTTAAGGTAG
Organism: Solanum virginianum; assembly: GCA_000787875.1. Classification (NCBI taxonomy): domain Eukaryota; kingdom Viridiplantae; phylum Streptophyta; class Magnoliopsida; order Solanales; family Solanaceae; genus Solanum; species Solanum virginianum. The sequence continues at coordinate 40,805 of DF357377.1, read as the reverse complement.
CATAGTATTTCCCAAAATACCAATAGAAATGACTAAATTTATAGAATACTATTAATGAGGCAAAATTTGGCAAAAACCCGCACATACCCCTGCACATACAAGTTCTACGAAAATGGGCATAACTTTTTATCTGAACTTTAAATAAGGTGAAACCAAGTGCATTGGAAAGCTAATTCAAAGAGATTTGATTTGGTAGGTGGTGGGCCTCCTAGTTCGTTGTGTGCTAAGAGATATGCCCCTTTAAAGTTGACCCTTCTATCGGTACTTGTGCAAAACTTTGCCTACGGAAATTCTTTTGAACTTGGCTTAAATATAGGAGACCCACAATGGTCTTAAATGACATAAATAAGATTGAATTAGATTTTAATGAGAGCTTAAAGCTTAAATGAGTTTCTTGAGACCTAAAAGTAAGTTTGGAACAGTTGAATTGGGTGAAATATTTATCTAAGTATTTGAGAGAGTATTGGGGAATGTCTTGTATGATATGAAAATGAAATATTGCTAAGTATATGTATTTTCACATTTAGAAACACTTTGGACCAAGACCAAAAATTCTTTGAACAAGAAAAATAGCTCACAAAATGAACTGAGGTGCGCCCTTGGTGCGTCGCGCCTTGGGCGCGAAAACCTCACTGGAAAGTGAATTTTGGGAAAATGAAATTGTAATTCATTTGCTCTAAAATTTCGATTAGACCCATTTTCTACTCAATTTGATCCTTTGATTAAGAATATGAAGTCAAATTTTTGATATCAAACACAAAATTTGAGATATATAGAAATTACGATTCTGGGCGCTTCCGAGACACATTTTCAGGCACTTTTTGGGGTCATTTGATCTCAACACTTAGAAAAATTTAGAATTTTTCCTGAGTTCCACGAACCCCATTCACAACTTGTAATTGGATCTACAAGTCATAAAATTGGCTCATAGATTGAGTGTACACTATTCATGCTCACTAGAAATCTCTATGAGAGGGGGTTACGAGTCGTAAAGTGCAATACGACTCGTATGTCCATTCACAGAAACTGTACCTGATGCATTTCTCAGCAAATTCTACTTCCTTAGCCTTTTACTGGCATTCTTCATACAATTCACTAGCACCTTATATGCAACAAACCCAATGTTAAAAATAGCAATCAAAACACAATCAAACAACTACCTAAGAATTCAAAAATTGAAAATAAACTCAAAACTAAGCAAAAACTTCAAAAATCCTTGGGTTGCCCCCTAAGTAGTGCCTAATTCATTATCACGACATGACTTAGGTATCTTGAGTAATCAGACTTTCTCAAGCATTGGTGCATTATTATCACCAAATTCTATCTCCTTCTTAGAGGTTGCCATCATGCCTATTTGAATCTGATCCAGTTGTGCTGACACAAGTCCAAATTGACTATTAAGTTGTTGAATGGCCATAGAGTGTTGGTCTACTCTGAGGTTTATCTTGTCAATGTCAGATTTGATTTCCTTCAATGTCTTATGTTTAGTATCTTCCCTCTTTAACAACTGGTTAAGCATACCCTCAATTCTTGATTTTCTGTCTCCCATATCATAAATTTGTGGGGACACATTTTCTTAATTAGAACTTATATCAATAGTGCTTGAACAACCTATTAAATGTATATTCCTAGGCTTCCACACATGGTTGGACTTGATTACCATGTTCATCTGCACAAGAACCTCTACGAATGGTTGCTCTACAAATCGACCTCCCAAGAGGGCATCAACGCATGCTTGGCTATTGACATCTAGCACTCGGTAGAAGTTTTCCACCAAGACATTCCCAGGAATGTCCTGGTCTGGTGTGTTCCTTGAGCATCTATTGAATCACTCCCACATATTAAGGATTGAATCACTAGGGAATTGCTTGAATTGATTGATCTGGTCCTCCATTTTGAGCTTGTTTAGTTTAATGAAGTACCTTGCTAAGAAATCCCTTTTTAATTCTATCCAACTAGTGATCAAATCTTGTGGAAGTTCAAATAGCCATAATGCAACATTGCTCGTAAGAGGTAATTGGAAAATACAAGTCCTACAACATGTATAAATAGATTTTATTTCCCCATCACACTCTTACAAACAAATGCCACATTGTGCAAGTAGCTGTGTGGATCCTTTGATGGTAAGCCCACAAATAATCCACAATTTTGCAGCATTTGAGGTAACCTACTAGAAATAGTGAACTTTATGTCAGCCTGCAGCGGTGGCAACACAATAGCCTCGGTCATATCCATAGCCATAGGGTTCAACCTATATTGTTTCCACCTATAATTATTGTCATTGAAATCCCTAGGTTGTGGAATATTCCCTAAAGAAGTTGGGTTTAAATTTCGATCATCATCATTAATATTCCGACTCAAGGCTGCATTACCCATGATGTTAGCATTTTCTTGGGCCATTCTTCGTGTAGTTCATTAAATCTCTAGATCAAGTGGAGTTAAGGGATTTCTTTGACTCCTAGTGTTGGGAATATAATACTAGTATATCCTGCAAAGAAACAAAAGTAAGAAAAAAGTAAAATACAAGGGAACTTAGAATTAACACTTGAATTACAATTACTAGTGAACTTAATCAAGTCTAGCCGTATTCCCTGGCAACAGCGCCATAATCTCTGATCACGCCCAAGATACACCTCTCTTTTGGAGGATAAAACGGTTATTGTCAAATAAAAACCCTTAGCAAGGTTAGGGTCAAATCCCATAGAGAATATAAAGACTCACAACTAATTCACCCATACACAGTTCGAGTAATTAACAACTCAATTCCCCAAAGAAGGGGGGAGGGGTTTGCGATGTTAAACAAGAAATTAAACTATACTAACTAAAGCAAGAGACAATCATTAATGAAGAGCAACTTGGGAATTGTGTTTCCCATAATTCACCAACTCACTATCCCCGGATAACCCAATTCTCGACTAGTGTATAGCATGTAGGACGGTAATTTAAGTTCACCAAGGCCTTTGGTCAAATGTGAGACGCGAATTTTACTATATGACATGGCCCATGTCCATAGAGTGCAATACTAATCACTTACCTAATTGAATTGAAGAACAAGCAAATCAAAAATATAATAAGAATCACAAGATTTGAAGAGACAATGAATGCACAAGTGTATTCTCCTCCAAGATTGAAGTCTCCAAGTATAAAATCCTAAAAGTACTTTCTAATCACGTTTTCTACTATATTCCCCTCAAATTTAACCTAAATATTACTATTTATGTATTTACAAACAAGTCCTTAAAAAATAGAAAAAACTGGTCGGCGACTTTCTACCACAGATATTTATGAGTCATAATCCAAATATCGTATTTAGCTCTTGAGATCTTGGACTTCACTGCTATGAATCCACTTTACGAGTCATAAATTGATTCATGACTCATGTTGCACTCTAATAGAGTTAATCAACTTGTTCTTCGCTGTAACTTACTAGGATTCTTTACAAAATTACTCTATATGACTCAGAGTAATCTACGACTCGTAAAGAGGTCTTGTATGGCTGAACTTCAGAAATCAAGCTTTATTGGATATATTCATGGAAGCTATACTATTACTCGTAGAATCCTCTATGACTTGTAAAGGGTCTCATAAACCATAAAAAACCAGAAGATTATGTAATTTTGCCCTAAAAATCGTGCCAACCTGCTTTCCTGCAAACTAAACACCAAAACACATAAAAACCATAAATGTCTCATTGAGAACACATAAAATCCTATGTTTCAAGTATCAAATGTGCTGTATTTTGACAAATTATCAGCAGACCAGACCATGAGACTTTGATTATAGGTCGTCGTTGAGTCCATGGGTCGTGGAAAGGGGTCTCATACTATTGGTTTTTGGACCTCTTTGAAACCTTCTATGGAACACAAACCACGACACAACGTATGGCCCCTCACACAATCTATGAGCTATCCTATTAATCGTGCATAGAACATTAGAAGTCCATTCTTTCCGCCAAGTGTTTTGTACCATTCCACGAGCACAAGTATGGCTCATGATTACCATTGTGCATTGGTGGCTATCATAACTTAAGCTACTAGAATTTCACCCTTGGACTCAAGAACCCATACACGACTAATATTATATTTCACGAGGCATATACCTCCTTCGTGAACCCAATTACACTTAGAAATATTTTTTAGACTTAATATCTTATGCTCTTTCATACCTGCTAACATATGGGGCCTTATAATGATGATGACATAGGAAATATTAACAATACCAATTGGGATAAACTTGGATGTGCCATTGCTATTTGGTTGCCCCCTTTTGCAAGCAATGAGATATTTTATTTGACTAGCAATATGCTCCTGTTGTTGCAATTGAAAGGTTTATTTACGGGTTTGGCACATGAGGACCCTCACAAGAATATTATTATCTTTGTGGATGTCTGTTCTCCATTCACTTTCAAGGGTATCACTCAAGAAGAAATCTAACTAAGATTTTTTACCTTCTCTTTGCCTAGAGAAACAACTAGACAGTTAGCTAAGTTACTAAGGGACTCCACTACTTTTTGGGAAGAGTTGGACCATATTTTTTTCTTTAAATATGCACCTTCCCTAGTGTGTTGGGTTGGGTTTCATGGGCATATTGACTGTCTGGTCTCTCTTATTCAAGAACATAAAATATCTTGGTAAAACATAAAACACTATTATCTTTTTTCATTCATTATTAGTCAACTAGTTATTTTTACCACTCTTATAGTGTGATGAAAGAGGAAACTTACACTAAAACAAAAAAAGAGATTGCATGAATAGCCGTTAGATAGAACTTGCTTGTATGATCTTACAGGCATAGTCATTAGATTGAACTTGCTTGTGTGATCTTTCTCATGCTCTTTTGAAATATATTTTCATCAAATAATAAGTTGTAGTATTATATTTGTAGTTGATAGTTATTTGATTCATTGTTCATTAACAATTATCTATTTTACTTCAACATAATAATTCAATTTGTTAGTATTTACTTAATTTTGAAGATTAAATGTACTTCTTCAAAATCATATATGATCTGAACAACAAAAAAAGGTCAGGTTATGCTTTCTTACCGATTCGTGTGAATATTTTCAAGGGGGAATCCTCAAAAGACATATGAGTGCATCTCTCATGGACGAATACCAACTTACTCCACTTCTAATGTGCGGGAGTCTTGATGAGCCCATATCGTATCGAACTCGTTTTGGGCTTAGCAAAGAAGTTGTCCTCAATATGCTATTATTTTTCAAACATTAACTAATATGTATGTGTTATGTCACAAATAGAACTAAAAGTGCACAAGTGGAAAACACTAAACAAATGTTGGAAAAACAGCAAAAGCATGAGAAAGGTGTACGCCGACCTAGTTGGTGTATCGCCAAATATTCAGTGAGACTGCCTAATATTTCAACAACCAAGTCTCAAGTTCATGCCAAAAAGGCAATAAGAATTGAAATGGCAAAACATACTTGGCATTTCACTGAATGGCCTGAGAGACTCATGACGAAGGGCGACAAAGAAGGAACTTCTGCGAATCACCAATTATGATCGATCGAGTGATTAATTATCGTATAATCTTTAAGAGACTCAAGCCTTCAAGGAGATGCAGAGTAAAATAGTTAAGTGCGCATTCGTCGCATGGCCGAAGAGCTCAGGGATAGCTGACATTGACCGCTGAATGATAACTTGGTGCATGAACTTTCAAGATTTTGCATAGACTATTTAAGCATTTACGAGAGGACATTGTACATATCATTGACTTTAGATTTTATAGATAGATAGAGAGAGAGAGGGATTGGGTCACTTAGAGCATTCTTGCTCAATAGTACAAGGGTTAGAGGGTTTCAAGCTTGTGGAGGCATAAATTGGAGTGATTTGCTGGTTCAAATAAACCTTTCTCTTATAATCCTTGTTATCTATGTACTCAGCTATTGAAATTTGTATTGAATTTTTATTTTCAAGCATAAGTGGCTAAAACTTCTATGTCAGGGGTGTGTAAATAATATGGGTCTCGATTTTTATGCTGAGTTTTTGATATTTTGACTATATTGTTGTTAATCCAAGTGAATCTATGTCCATTTTTAGCTTTAAGATCATGAAACTTGAAGGAAATATACATACTCATGTGTATCCATGCAACCCATACTTGAGGTATCCCATAAATTAATTCATAAACTCATTATGTGAAATTAATAAGATGAATGAGCCAATGCACCAGACCTAGGGGCGTTGTCATCACATGATGAATGAGATACCCGAAGGCACCTTACCCAAGTCATGTTAAATAAATTAAGCTTCATAGGCAATGCCTTAAAGATAAGATAGAAAACTAAGGAAACAGGGTTAAGAGCCTCAAGTTCAAACTATAATGAATTAAATGAACTAGATACAACCATAGCATATGCGTCCAACAATCCATCTAACATAAACTTGGCAGGGCTAAGATATGTTCAAGATCACCCTCAAAGTATAATCATGGAAAAAGGAATTATACAACTGTAAGCTAAATTATATTTAATATATCAAACTAAAAATAACACTAGGATGTCATCCCTAAACTAGAGGATTCACCAACTTCCGCTGCGATACTCTAATGCTAGCCGATAGAGGATACCGAGGAATGCCCATCCTTATATGGTTAAATCATGTAGGCATAAAAGTATACATCAATGCTTTGAATGTATTGTTATTTAGGTATGCAATGCATGACATGGGAATAATGATAAGATGATTCATCCCAAATATCATGTTAAAATCATACATTCTCAAGGGCATTTGAAAGTTATAATCGAGCTAATACTATTTATAGATAAGAAGACAACTTTAAAAAGAACTTAGTAGGATACATGGATGAACATATTTGTGGATAAGGAAATCACACAAACTTGGGACATGCATGTGAGTGATCATTTAAACATTTTACTTTATCCATGGAACATGAGACAAAACATGGGAGAAATAAAGAACTTACCCTTACTTGAATGCATGACAAGGCATATAGACTTGTGTTAGTAAGAAAATACAGGTTGTTATAAACAATTAAAACACTATGATCCTTGGGTGAACAATACATCACTTTAAATTAAGGCCATTTTATTATGCAAGGGACATTAGTAATCACAATGGAGCCCTTCTTTCATACTTGAAGACTTAGTCATGTACCTTTAGGTGAAATACCATTCGATCTTGTGAAAAATAAATCATAGGAGCTTTAATACAACTTTGAACATAATATGTATAAACCATCATAAATAACTATAAAAGGACACCTTGGGAATATCATGACTAGAACATGAACATATGTGAGAGCACCCTTTAACTGACATAAACCATGTGAGCTAAACCATGGAGTCCCGATGGAAGAAAAGGGAAAATCACTTGCCAAGTTGACCTCCTAAGATGCCTATATCGATCCACTAAAGCTTACTATTGAGCAACCTCTACTATTGGTTGTCTAGAAATCAACCTCTACTAGTGGGTACTCCTATTTCCTATGGTGGCATATAGTTATAGGATAATAGGATTCTACTAATAGTCTCATGCCTCTTCTAATGAGAGCTTTTGTATTCATTCCAAGGTCCACTCGGTGCTAAGTAAAACTCTCATAGAATAATCATAAGCATCAATCATAGAGTCATTTAATAAGGAGAGGCATTCTACTAACCCATCCCATAAGCAATTAGAACATTAATCATCATCATAAGGATAGCTCTTAAATCGTGTGTATGCCTCTACTAATAGGCTATCATTATCTCATAATCATAGTTAGGTGAGAGAACTCACACTTTAACCATTCTTATATTTTTAACTTCAATATCATACTAAGAGCATGCCATGTCATAGGAATCTCATGATGTCATGCACTAGTACATGCAAATTAGCTTTAAGATCATGAAACTTGAAGGAAATATACATACTCATGTGTATCCATGCAACCCATACTTGAGGTATCCCATAAATTAATTCATAAACTCATTATGTGAAATTAATAAGATGAATGAGCCAATGCACCAATCAATAACATTCATGTGATTTAGACTTGATTCATGTGTAGTAATAATAAAGAAACTATAAATTTAAGTAAAACCAGACAACCTTCCATCAACTGCATGACCCAAAATTCCATAAATAAGGAAAGATAACAATTAGTCTTGGAGTCATGAAAATTACTAGCTATTTATGTATAAGAGTAGTGAGATTCATCAATTTAAATAATAATTTAAGGAACCCATCAAATATGAAAACTCTCCCCAAGAAGTAGGACCCCAATCTTTCTTTCACTCACTTTTCCATTGCGTGTGCCATATGCGAGCCACCCCTTTAAGTTGGAAAGCTTCCAACTCCACATTTTTCTTCGAAGTCACTCCCATAATGGCCAACACTTTGGGAACCTCATGCACAAGCTCTTGAGAATCTTTCTCAACCTTTAATCCATGGAACTCGAGAGAGTTCATCATAACAAAGTCCCTTACTCTAGAGGCTGGAGTAGGAGCATTCGGGATATTAGCACCTTAGCTGGCTTGATTGGTGACCATTTGTGCCAACTTAGTTATAGCGGCCCGAAACTCTGCATGACTTACTCCCTCATCTTGAGGAACTTAAGGCATTCTTCTTGGAGATATTATCTAGAAAAGTGCAAAGAACAAGTATATTGCATGCATACATAGATAAGGGAATCTTAGGACAACTCTAAAGTATGACATAGATCATGAAAAAAGTGAGACGATTCTTAAATTCCTTACAGACTCCTACTCATAGATATGTCATGCTTCACACCCATGAATAAGACTCTATTTGACGTATATGTTAGACTTTGAGGAATATTAAAAAACCTCATGCTTTAGTACTAGCTAGCTCTCAACTAGTATGGTGGTGGGGCAAACCTCATAGATGACATTGATTCCGTATGGTGGGCTAAGTCTAGGGATGATGATAAGTAATGCTTGGCTCACTTAGGCAAACCCTACATCAAAAAAGAGAGGAACAGTCCTAGGCTATTTAAGTAAATTACTGGTTTATATACTGTGAGGTGCCTTTTGGAGTGAGCTTAAAGGGATAAATCCATGAAGAGCTAGGCCCAAGAGTGGACAATACTTTACAATGTTGGGCTAGGTCATTAAATTATTACTTTAATCTAAGTAGTTAGAGTGGGGAATGGATGTATGAGCTGGAAAACTTTTGGGGTTTCACTTGATGCCACCACCATGGGTTCAATAGCTAAGGTATTAGTGTGGTTTGCGATGATTTCTTAGTCCAGGCATATCATCGAGCAATCCACGTATGATATAATAACTAAATCATTTGAAACACCTTGTTGCCATAATTAAAGCATAGGGTCCCAACATCCTCGCCTATTCACTCATTTTTAACTTAATTAGTCAAATATTTAGACCCATCTTAGTAGATCTACTCCCATATTTGCACATCCCCAACACCTCTCTACCTCTATTGATTAGTTTGCTAATTTAGTTGTTGTTTAGTGAATCTCAATCTTAATTATTGTAGCCCTTGAGTTTGAATCTACAATTACCTAAATCAACAAAATACTTCACCTATTGATTCACCATTCCCTGTGGGATTCAACCCCAATTCTAATATTGGGAAATATACTGATGATGACCATCCCTGCTTCCCTTCAGTAGTAGGATTGAGCGATCATTAAAAATGGAACTGTTGTCGGGGAATGGTGCTAGTTTCTAACTAAAGTGTTTGTTAAATTTAGTCTTGTATTTAGAGTTATTTCACTACTTTTTTTGCTGTTTTTGCTATTGAAAAAATAGGTGATAAGATAGAGGATGAAAGAAGTGTCTAGGCTGATATCATGGAATATGTGAATGACCTTCAAAATATTATCTGGGACTAAGTCAATAGTATAGGGGCAATACAGTTACCTCTGATAGCTAGAAACACTAAGTTCAAAGTTGTTGATACAATGTTACAATTACTTTAACTGAGGGGATTATTTGGACGGCAGGCCCATGGGGATCCCTATGAGTATCTTCAAAATTTTATTGATGTTTCCTCACCATTCAAATATTGGGCTGTCACTCAAGAGGCTATTAGACTAAGGATTTTCCCATTATCTATAATAGGAGAAGTCGTAAGGTGATTAGCCAAGCTTCCCCAAGATTCCATTGCATCATTAGAGGAAAATGTGTTTCTCAGAAGGTTCTTCTCCCCTTCGAGGAGGATCAAGCTACTACAAAAAATTGAAAATTTTAGGAGGGTACATGATGAACTATTACATAAAGCTTGACAGTAATTCCAGAAGCTTTTACTTCAGTGCCCGACTCAGGGGATCCTTGATCATTTGCTATTCTAAAATTCCTATGTGAGCCTAAGATTTGTAAAAAAGAGTGTGGCTGATCAATTAGCAAGAGGAGGGCTTGTGAAGTAAATATTTTCTACTGCCTCAGAATCACATAATGAGATGACCAAAATAAGTAGGGAGTGGTATACCCAGGATGATAATATTTTTTCTACAAAAATAGGAGTATCTAGGGAGAAACTAGCTAAAGAAAGGGAACGAGATAACAACATAGCAACAATGATGAAGCAACTAAAACTTATAACACATTATGTAACTAATGGTGATAGAAAATAATAATTGAATGTTGTGCATGCTATTGAGAATTTGTCTTATGAATTTGAGCCATGTGAGAGTGGTCATGAAGAAGATGCATATTTTGTGGGGAGTCATGTATTGGTTTCTTAGGAGGCCTTTTAATGGTAACCCAGGAATCAAGGTTAGAACATTGGAATTTTTTGGACTGATGGTAAGTGGACGAACCAATCTGTGAGTTGTCAAAGTAAAGAACGAGAGGGTGGTTACTTCACTTCACCTCAACATATGCTAATGTATAAAGATCCAAATGCAAAACCAGATGGGTCACAAATTAAGGAGATGCTAGCAAGGATCTTAAGCAAGGTAGCAACCTCAGATAATATGTTGAATAAAATGAATTCAAGTTTCTCCCAACTAAGATGAACGATGTCATTTCATGCAACCTTAAGCAGATACTTAGAGACTTGTTTAGAAATGCTCTCGGTTTAACACAATAACCAAGAAACAAGCAATGATCAATTATGCATGGCCTTTATTACTAGAAGTGCCAAGGTTGTTGAGTCTAAAGTGGAAACCAAGACCCCATTATTTAGGGGGAGAAAGGAGTTCCAAAGGGAAAATGTGGCAATAATGAATGAGGAAAACACCTTTCTTGGTAATCCGGAGGGTGAGTGTAGTGACGAAGATAGAGGTAAACAAAAACGGCTAAAAGACAATCTGTTGAAACGGAAGCTCCTATTCAAAAACCTTCTACAAGAGTCATTCCTTTCCCTCAAAGGCTGGAGAAGAGGGATGATGAAGCAAAATTCAAGAAATTTATTTCCATCTTCAACTTCTTGACATTTAACATTTCATTGGTTGAAGCTCTTAAGGAGTTGGTAACCAAGAAGAGTTCTTTATGATTGAAGTTTCACACAGCTATAATGCAATTTTAACAAGGCATATGGCTACTACAAGAGATGATCCTGGTGCATTCATAATACCATGCTCTATCGAGACTTGTGAATTTAGTAGAGCATTATATAATTTGGGGGCTAGTGTAAACATGATGCCTTTGGTGGTGTTTGAACAACTTAATGTGGACACTCTAGCCTCAATGACAATGAAGTTGCTTATGGCTAATCGATCAATTAAAAGACCAGTCAAAATATTATATGATGTCTTGGTAAGAGTTGATAGGTTCATATTTCAAGCTGGGTATGATGTTCTGATTATTTTGGGTTGACCAGTTTTGGCCACTGGCAGTGCCTTGGTGGATGTTGAAAAAAGGGACCTAACATTTAGGGTGAATGACAAAGAGATGAGTTTCAATATTGGTGAAACAATGAAAAATTTTGCTGACTTCCTAGTAAATACCATCATTGATATGGTAGATGAGGCTATGGCAAGTCATAGAGAGTTAGGCTATTCAAATACTGAATCAATAACAGAAATCATGATGAATTATGAGGAAGTTGATGTAATAATTATGAAGAAGTAGTGGCTGCATTGATAATGGTTTGAAATCACTCAAGAACCCAAGCTAAACTTAACATAGATTTGAAAAACCATGAGACATAGCCAGTGAGGCTATCTATTGAGGTATCACCAAAACTTGAGTTAAAAGAGTTGCCGAGCCATTTAAAATATGCCTTCTAGTGTGAGAATGACACATTCCAGTGATTGTAGCAACACATTTACAAGAAGGGAAAATCAACGCCCTTGTCAAGGTGCTTAGGAAGCATGTAAAAGCAATTGGTCGGACAATTGCTGATATTTGTGGGCATTCCTTCTAGAATTTGCACTGATGTGTGTTGAAATACAACACTTTTCATGCTTTAAACTTTGAATTTTGTGTGTTCTCAATGTGATTTTAGTAGGGTTGATGTGTTTTTATTTTTGTTTTGCAGGATTTTAGGGTTGGCACTTTTTTTGGGCAAAATGTGTAGAAGTTGTGAAAGTTGATGTTGTACAAGACCCTTTACAGGCCATAAAGGATTCTATGAGCCATAAAAAGGGTTTTGTGTATAATTCTAGCCAAGGTTGTATTTCTAAAATTGAGTCTATGAACATGTAGACAAGTCATAAAAGACTTTACGAGCCAAAGGCTTGGTATCGTGAAGATTTGCTAAAACCCTATGGGTCGTAGAACTTTATACGGGCAATAGAGGGGTATCGTAGAAGAAAACCCCAGAATTGAAGCAGCAGTCTATGAAAGCCCAATTATGGGCTGCAAACTGTTACACGACCCGTAGAGACCCTCATAGAGCCTGCTAACCTAGTTATCTTAATTCGTTTGGTTTTATATTTTAAACAATATAAATAGGTTTTTAGGTTATTTTTCATATTGAACGAAGAGAAAACAGGAGACAACAAGTAGAGGAACGTGATAGAGCTTGAGAAACACTTGTAAAACTTTATTAGATCTTTTAATTGCAATCTTGTGATTTTTATTGAAGAGTTTGGATTTCTTGTACTTAATTCTCTTGTCTAAGTGCTCAATTATGTTATTCAAATTCATAAGTCTTGTATTTACACTAATCATGGGTAGCTAAATCCAAACCTAGAGTTGTTGAAACAATGAAGAACTAACAAAGTAAAATTGAATAATTCATAGCTCTTGAAAAGTTTGCATGCATGTATTAATTAATTCTCTTTGTATTGAATACTTTTTAATAGTGTCCAACATTCGAACCCACCTTCTGTTACTGACTTGATCAAGGTAGTAATGAATAGGAAAAGTGATCTATTAATAGGATTCAATTGATGTTTCTTGTCTAATCAACCAAACTAGGCCAAGAGGAGGTTGTACTATGATAATAGGTAAGGGTCAGCAATGTCATACTGTGGGGATAGACCAAATCCCGTAGTGAAATTTACCTCTCGCATTGGCCAAAGGGATTGGTAAACTTAACTTACCATTTTGTAAGCTAAACACTGGAAAAGGATTCAATTATTTGGTAGTATTGAGTTAGGGAACCATGGGAAATACAATACCCTATTCCTCTTAATATTCCTTTAACACTTGTCTTAGCTTAGGAGTACTTTTTATAGTTTTTATAACCCCCCCCCCCGGGGAGATAAATTGGTTAACTAACCTGAATTGCAATTGAATTCTTCTAAATCTACCATATTACCTGTGGGTTCGACCCTAACCTTGGTTAGGTTATATATTTTGAAAATGACTGCTTTAGCCTAAAAAAGAAGTGTAGCTTGGGCGACATCAAGATTTTGGCTCCATTGCTGGGGAATACAGCTAAACTTGTATAATTCAAGTAATTTGGGAATTAATCCATATTTCCTCATTTTATGTTTTTGTTGTTTTTTTTATTCTTTCAATGTATAGGTTTACTGTAGGCCTAATAGGTAAAGTCAAGGCATACACTTGACTCCATATGACCTAGAGAGCTAGAGAAGACTTATAAGGATGGCCCAAGATATTGGAAACAACATGGAAAATGCAACTCTGAACCGAAACAAGAATGAGAATGTAAATAATCACAACCTAGCTCCTCTCGAGGACATTACTCCATAACCATAGGTTTTCAATGCCGAACTTATCAGTGGAACCAATATCAGCTAAACCCTATGACTATAGAGGTTACTGTATCTATTGAGTTATAACCACTACTGATTGACACAAAGCTTGTGGTTTCAAGTGGGTTGCTTCAGATGCTGGAGAACTGTGGGTTGTTCGTGGGCTACTATCAGAGGATTGGCAAAGTCATGTATATAATATTGTATTTATCTGCAAGAGTATGATGGGAACACAGAATCTGTCTATTGATATCATGGGACTTCATGTCTTTTCATTATCACTAACAGGCAATTGTAGCACTATAGCTATTCAAGCTCCCGCAGAGTTTGATCACCAGTTGGGCTGAGTTACAAAATTCCTTTTTAAAGAGGTACTTCTCGAGATCAAAGAAGATCAAGTTAAAAGATCAAATTAATAACTTTGAGCAACTTCCAGGTGACTCAATCAGTACTACGTGGGGGTGGTTCACAAAGTGTTTGAGGAGTATCCCAGACTATAAAATTGTTGATGATACCTTGGTGGAGATCTTCTACCATGCCCTAGACAAAAATAGTCAAACCTCTACTGATACCATCATGGGGCGCATGTTCTTAGATAATCCATTTGCAAAGATTGCTGAGAGGATGAAAAGGGTAGTGAATTCGAATTATGCATGTGAGTAAAGAGATAGGCCATCTACCAAAACTTTGTGCACTTCAGTATTGGTTCAGAGTAAGCTAAGATAAATGAGGAGATAATACAAGAGCTTGCCTAAATCTGTATAGGTATGGAGGTGATGATGAAGCAGAATCAGGAACATGTTAATGCAGTTGTTCATCAACCTCTATGACGACCCATGTATGATGATGCCTACTATGAAGAGGACACTTGCTTCATTGCTGATCAGACAAGGTTTTTTTTGACAAATACCCAAGGGTCTAATCAGGATTATTGGCGCCAAGGTCAAGAAAACCAAGTTTGGAACTATAATCGGGATGGTGCTTTTAGAAACAACTGTGAAGGTTATTATGATCAAAATTGGAGAAAAGAAAAAGATGCAGATTTGGACCACAGAGATAGCTACAAAAATGGTCCTAAAGTACCACCACACAACCACGATACCAATGCTAATAGTTCTAATGTTGAGGATATGTTTGACTGCTTCTTGAAGAAAGCTAAGACTTTGGATGAGACTCTGATGGGGATGAAATTTGACATCTCCAGTATAAATTAGAAAATTGAGTCTCATTCTGTTACTATCAAACAACTTAAGCAACAGTTTGGTCAAGTCTCCACTCAACCCAACCATTGTCAAGGAGGTAGACTGTCCAACCACATAGTTCAAAACCCAAAGAATGAAGGGCACTGCATGGAGGTTACTAGTTATGGTGGCAAGAGTACCATTGATCCTCCCATGCCAGTAGATGAGGGTGATATTAGATAAAAAGTTGTTAAAGTCAAGGATGTGCACACAATAGTTGATCGTGTCACGGATAGGATGAGTGATGCCATAGAGGCACCACAAAAGGCTTCCTCCTACCTTCCCTTAGAGAATTAAAAAGAAGGAGGAGGATGGAAAACTCAAGCATATTCTCTTAATGATGAAACAAGTCTCCATCAACATCCTTCCCATTGAGGAGTTGGAGAAGATTCTAGGGTTTGTGCAATTGCCACAAGGTCCTTGGTGTAAAAGTAAGAAAATCTTGGCACTTTTACAATACCCTGCACTATTGGAGATGTGGAGTTCACAAAGGTATTGTGTGATCTCATTGCTAGAAAAAATCTAATGCCCTTATGGTCTTCAAGGAGCTAGGACTAGGAGCCGCTACTCTAACGAGCTTGTGGTTGCTAATGGTTGACCATACAGTGAAGACGCTCATGGGGCTACTTTATGATATGCTTATCAAAGTTGAGAAATTCATATTCCTCACAAACTTTGTGATCATACATTGTGAAGTTGACTTCGAAGTCCCTATTATCTTAGGAAGGCCATTCCTAGGCACTAGTCAAGCACCAATAGATGTGGATGCTAGCCAACTCAGGTTTAGATTGAATAAAGAAGATGTTATCTTTAATATTTGTCAGTCAATGAAGAGGCCATATGATCTGAAGAAGGAGGTTTGGGCACTTGGTGAAGTCTAAGTAACCAAGATGTCTAAATCATGCCACGATAATAAATCAGGTGCTACTTCAGAGGCAACCTAAGATTTTTGCTGTAATAGTTATCATTGTGTTTCATTTTTAGCCTTTTGACTTGTAGGCAGTTTGCTTTCTCGCATTTTGGTTGTAATTTTGGACATTGGGATAGTTACATATAGGGTAATAGTGTGTTATATGAAGAATGTGTTGGTACTTGGCTGAAAAGTCACAAAGAAGTGTTTCTACTACTGGTTCTATGGGTTCTATATAAATCCACGACTCATACACCAACTCGTAGACACTTCCAGAGTGCAAAATGTTATGCACTTCGGTCCACGAGCCAACTTTATAGCTCGTGGATAAAACTACAGGTCGTGAATGGGGCTCGTGAACCCAAGTAAGTTATTTGATTTTTAACCAAGGTTTCTACGACCAACTCTATTAGTTGTATCCAAATCTGTAACTAGTAGACTAGTTTGTGCAGCCCAGTCTTCAAAACTAGGGTTTGGACCTTATACGAAACCATGGTTTATTGGCCGTAAAACACTCTACGTCCCTTATTGGGTCTTCATAGAGTCTGAGCTCATTAGTTTTAACTGACCCTGTCAACATACAAATAATGGGGTCAAATATTTTCACCGAAATTCCATATGAAACCTGGTGACCCCCGCATTTTTGGGGTCAAAACTTCCCTTATCCTCTAACCACTAGCGATCAGTCCCGCTCTATTTTTGCTTAACTTTTTTGACAACTCTAGGGTTCTATAGTTTCATATCCTCCTTTAATTTCT
Organism: Solanum virginianum; assembly: GCA_000787875.1. Lineage (NCBI taxonomy): Eukaryota > Viridiplantae > Streptophyta > Magnoliopsida > Solanales > Solanaceae > Solanum > Solanum virginianum. The sequence goes on along the minus strand of DF357377.1, from coordinate 23,844 downwards.
ACATCTTGGGCATTAATTTTGGTGAGTTTTTGGTCTTAAAAAACCCTTTATTTACCAAGAATTATTTTATTAAGTTCCTAAATTGACGGGTATGGTAATTCAAGACGTGAACCCATGTGTGCCACTATTGTGCTTGAAAATTGAATTATGAAAAATGGGTGCCCATATGTGAATTTGTGTAAAGGCTAGAAACTTGGGTGTATGATTTTGTCCTTGTGTTTGAATGATGTGGGTAAAATCCATGTGGTCACATACCATTGAATTACTTTTGATTTTATGCGTAAACTCAGTGTGTGATGGCATGTGTGTATAAAATTGTTTCTAATTCATTCAAATGGGGTTGGTAGGTTTAGGAAAGCATGTTAAATGATTGTTTAAAAGGGTATATGTGGAAATTTGCATGCGGGTGTAGGGTGTTCTGATATGAGCTGTGTGGGGTTCGTGTGTATAGCTTCGATGCTGAAAAAATTATGTTGAAAATATCATACAAGGTCCATAGTGATAGACTTAGAAACTTAAGTCACTGGGTTTTTTGGTCTACGATGGTTTTTTATGGCTATGGAAATTTCCATGAGCCATAATTTCCCCTCGTATGAAATTCTAGAAAGTTTCTGAGAACTCATCAGACGAGACCTTTTATGATTTGTATAATATTTTATGCATTGTAGACAAGTGTGATATATCCCCGCCTATAAAAACTTAGACACTTAAATTATCTATGACTTAGTCTGTCACTTGTAGATCCGTACTTGGCCTTATAAATGCTGTTCCAGCAAGTAAAATTTGTGGACACTATTTTTACAAGAGCCTTCTACAGCTCATAGTTTTCTCTATGGTTCATAGAGGTACTTTTGTAGACCCCTTTGTAACCAAGTATGATTCAATAATGCTATTTATTTTGGGACTAGTGGGGCTAACCATATTGTGGAGCCACGTAGAAGCAGCTTAGAGGTGAGACCTTGGGTGAGGAGAAGCAGCTCATCATCCGACCTAACCCAAATATTGATAAACCATAGACACGGGCTGCCACTAAACTTGGGTAGACACAGACCAAGGTTATTGTTGTTCGCACTCCCCAGTCTGACAAGGGAGGCAACGACAATAGTAGCTCTATTCAGATAACTTCATCTAGAGAAGAGTCAAACTGAAAGTAAGGTTCCTGTGATAAGTCAGAGACAGAGTCCTCTATCGCACCACTGTAGATATTACCATTACCTCCAGATGGTCTCACTAGTCAGTGGTGTGTTGCGGGCATGCGAGATATCTAAATGGAGGTTGTATAGAGTAATGAGAGGGCCAAACCATCCCACTCTAATTATGAGGAGCCGCTGATCATTTCCTCCAATTTAGATAGTGCCCCCGGTCTCTAGGACACCATCAATAAATACGAGCTCCAATGGCTGAACAAAGCACCGTGGAGGTACTCCCTGACTATTGTATAGGAATTCGATACAACATATGCAACAACAGTTCTTAGCATGCTTTCTGAGGGGAAAAAGCCCCTCGCTCAACCTAGACTAATGTATGCTAGAATGAGGGGCCGACAGGTGGATATCTCTAAGACTACCATCTGCCGCATATTTTTGGGCTCGAGTTCCCAGCCCCCTGATCCACATTTGAGTACGACCACAAAGTAGGGTAGACTAGGGATGTGGGTCTGATGAGAGACCAGAGTTGCAGAGCTGACTTTATAAGATAGGTGACAGGTTTGATTGCTGAAAAGGGCTCAAAATCTGCATGGGTAGCCACGTCTTTTGAGGCTATTGTGAAGGTGTCCCTTAGCTTTCTCAATAAACTTTGGTGGGCCATTTTAAGGTTATAGATTCGACCTATACTTGTAAAGAACACATTGATATCGGACCATGCGTTCAAATTACAAGCATCTTAGATGGCTATGAGATGGATTGGACTAGCCTCATCACAGAGCAGATCCACGAGGCAACCATAAAGAGGTCCACCTCTATCTCTTTTTCTTGCTTGATCCATAAACTCTATCTAAAGTCTGTGTAGAGATTCTATATCAGCTGGACTCACTAATTGAGGTCTAGCGCACTTAAGATGCCTACCTGATTAAGGCTGTGGAGAACCTTATGGGAGTTTGCTGAGCACCGCACTAGGCTGGTCATATTCTCGAGATGTTCACGCCAGAGCCAACTCTTGAGGTTCCACTCACAACTACTACTGTTGCTACTACAGAGGAGATTCCCTCACAAACTGAAACAAATATAGAAAAGGGGCCCACTACTACTACTCCTGCACTACAATCCACTCCTACATAGACAACACCTGCCAGTATAGTTTATGTGTCTGTGGCATCCATTTAGGCTATGGTGCAAGGACTAGCCCATAATGAGTCTCAATTGACTTGATTAGTTGAGCAGATCAGGCTATGGGTCCGCCAGGCAATTACAGAGTCTGAGGCACGCATACAGGCATACACGGTCGCTATTATTCCAGATCAACTTTTAGCATTGGATGTTCCTGTTATAACTTTTGAGTTGAGGGTCCAGTAGAGTGTGAGTACAACACGTCCAGCAGATATGACAGCCCTACATATGGAGATGCAGAAGCTCCGGGCCGACATGATGGCAACTTTGGTTGATCGGTAATATTCCACAGATTGTGCTCCCAGTGCCGGAGGTGGATTTATTTGCTCCTAAGGAGCCATCACAACCTTTTCATGGGAAAAGGCCTTATACTGATGATTATCTAGATATAGTGCGATTAAATGTGGGGTTGACAGAGCAGAAAGAGCCAGAGCTTGTCATGAGGCAGTTGAGGTTGGAGGAGCAGATGAGATAGGCTTGAGAGCTTGAGAGGGTGAGGGGTGCTGGCCCCTTCGATCATGGTTCTACTATTGAGTAGGCCACCACATTGGTTAAGAGTGGCCATACTCAGCCACACATTGGCGCTTATACATCTATGTATGTCTTTTTTACCCTGGTAGTTTATTTTGCATTTCAAGTATGCATTGAGGACAATTCACCTCTTTTTCGATAGGGTGTGGGTAGTTATAAGGCTCAGTGAAGTCTAGTAGCCTTGGCCTATAACTATACAAAATTTTGAATCCTAGGGGTTTTCTTGCCTGTATTCTTTTTCCCTATGAATATTTAATTTCTATGGAACTGGCATGTTTAGGTAGTATTGGTAGCATATAATACTGATATCTATGGCATATATGTGTTTTTGTGTTTTTTTTTGTGAAAATGATACCCACCAAATTTTTGATTAGTTAGTCTAGATAGCAACCAACATGCTTAATTGTGTTGACAGTGTTTGTTCTGATAAGTAATTATAAAATTGAGATAAAAGTCATGATATGAGAGTTTGCGTTGATAGTGTAATTAGTGCCATGTGAGGGTGAGTTTACTTTGCTAAAATTCATGCATTGTGTTTCAATTCAGAACTTTCCCTGTTACTTTGATTTAAATTGTAGGTTAGTTGGTTAGGAAAGGATCTTTGGCCATCGTTCATAATAGTCCACTTAACCTAAATAACCAACCAAATGTGTGAAATATCTCTTGATCCCAAAGTTTGAGCCTTACATACCTTTTCTTTATAAAAACCTAAGTGACCTATCCTTATTAGATGTAAATTCCTAAAATTCACCCTAGTCCTCCCTTGGACATTGTGCCCCTTGGCTGAGGCATAAAGTCTATGTTGAGGGTGTCTACCAAAAGTAGCCCTGGTTCCTAGGTTGGATATTGTGCATATTGACTCAAGCCAAAACTCTAAGTTGAGGGTGGTTTGTGTAAGGGTAAAACAAAAAATAAAGGGGAAAGCTAGTGATACTTGCAAAAGTAGAAAAGGAGTATGTACTGGGAGCAAGAAAAATGAATGATGCCTTAGCAATGAATTAAAAAGAAAAAAATGTTGTGAAAATACAAGGCAAAAAGTTGAAAAATGAGAATAAAAAAAAAAAAAAAGCTTGAAATGGGAGAAAGGGAGAATGAGATGAAAAGTAACAGTATTGGTAGGGCAAAAGTGTGGAAAGACGTAGTGTCAAGGAGGACCTTTAGTCACTATGTTCCCAAATCATCATACCAAAGCCCCCTGAGCCTACGTTACAAGCCTATAAAGTCCTAATGTGATCCTAGTCCAAGTAGTCAAATGTCATAGTCATGAGTATAGGGGAAAGCATATGGTATTGAGAATGATTTATGAATGTGTTTTGTGAGAGTGAGTGATTTTGCATAGTCCCAAGATTATACATGAAAACATCATTTTGAGTGAGATATGAGACTTCTTCTGTGAGGGAACTTGCATTACACTAGTAACACTAGACTAATTTAGTGATTATAGCTTGTCAATAGTTACCTCATTTGTCATAGTTGTATTGTCAAATGTATTTATCTGTGTTGGTTTGCAGGATAGCTATCTGATATGTTTTTAAAGTGGTGTGGGTATTTGTGCTTAAGTTTGATATGATGTATGCCATTAGATTGAGGTTTGTGTGTTATTTTGTTGCTTATGTAGATTGAGTCCATTGCTTGAGGACAAACAACAATACTAAGTAGGGGTGTTGATGTGCCATCGAAATGCAACACTTATAAGTCTTAAAACATGGAATTTATTATATTCTCAATGCGATGTTAGTAGGATTGATGTATTTTTATGTTTGTTTTATAGGATTTCAGGGTTGGCACTATATTTGGGCAAAATGTGCAAAACTTGCAGAACTTGAAGAGCCACAAGACACGTTACGAGCTGTAGAGGATTCTACAAGCCATAAAGAGGGTTTTGTGTAAATTTCTAGTGACGGGTGATTTCTAAAATTGAGTCTATGAACATGTAGATGAGTCGTAGACTTTGTATCGTGCCCTAAGGATCAAAAAGTGTGGATTTACTGAAACTCCATCAGACGAAACCTCCTATGAGTCATAGAACTTTATATGGACAGTAGAGAAGTATGGTAGAAGACAACCACAGAATTGAAACAATAGTCCATGATATCCCGATTATGGGTCGTAAACTATTAAATGGCCTATAGAAAACCTTGTAAAGCCTGCTGACCCAATTATCCTAATTCATTTTGGTTTTATATTGTAAACACTATAAATAGGTTTTTAGGTTATTATTCATAAAGAACAAAGAGGAAATAATATAGAACAAGTAGAGGAACGTGATAGAGCTTGAGAAACACATGTAAAACTTTATTTTATCTTTTTAATTGCAATCTTGTGATTTTGATTAAAAAGATTGCATTTCTTGTGCTTAATTCTCTTATATAAGTGCTCAATTATGTTATTAAAATTTATAAGTCTTGCATTTACACTGATCATGAGTAGCTACATCCATTGCTAGGGTTATGAAAACCATGAAGAACTAGTAAAGTAAAACTGGATAATCCATAATTCCAGAAAAGTGTGCACGCATGTATTAATTAATTCTCTTCATATTGAATGTTTTCTAATGGTGGTCAACATTAGAACCCGCCTAGTGTTATTGACTGGATCAAGGAAGTAATGAATAAAAAAAGAGATTAATTAATAGAATTCGATTGATGTATCTCGTCTAATCAGCTAAACTAGGCCAAGGGGCAGTTGTACTGGGACAATAGGTAAGGGTTAGTATTGTCACACTATGGGGATGGACCAAATCATGTAGTGAAATTTTCCTCTCGCTTGGGCCAAAGGATTTAAGGAACTTGACTTACCATTCTACACGCTACACACTTGAAAAGAATTCAATTATCTGCTAATATTGAGTGAGGGAATCATAGGGAACACAATACTCGAGTTCCTCTTCATACTGGTTTAACACTTGTCTTAGTTTAAGATTACTTTTTATAATTTTCATAAAATTCCCCCTTTGGGGTGATAAGTTAGTTAATCAACCCAAATTGCAATGAAATTCTTCTAAGTCTATCATATTCCCTATGGGTTCAACCCTAACCTTGGTTAGGTTATATGACTTGACAATGACCATTTTAATCTAAAAAAGGAGGTGTAGTTTTGGCAACATCGTGCACCCATAAAATTAAGTTGGTTGAGGGTTATAAACCTAGTGTTAATAATCAATGTTGGCTCAACTCTCCTATGCAGGAGGTATTATGAAGGAAATAATAAGATGGTACGATGCCAGCATGAGATACCTGACTGCGGACAACAATTGGGTAAATTTGGTCCATTGTGTTCCTAAAAAGGGGGGTATGATCATGGTCATAAATAAAAAAGGGTCAGTTTATTTCAATAAGGCTAGTACTCGGATGGCGAATTTGTATGGATTATAGAAAATTGATTGCCTCCGTGGAAAAAGACCAATTCATATTGCCTTTTATGGAACAAATGTTGGATCAGTTAGCCGGGAGGGGGTGGTACGACTTCTTTGATGGGTATTCTTGATATAATTATATATCTATCACCCAGAAGGTTAAGATAAACCTATATTTACCTGCTCTTATGGTACTTTCATATTTAAAAGGATTCTATTCAGGTTGTATAATGCACTAGCTATATTTCAGAGGTGCATGTTGTCCATCTTTGCTAACATGGTCTACGGTTCCATGAAAGTATTTATGGATGACTTCTCAATGGTGGAAGATACCTTTGATTAGTGTTTGGGTCATTTGGAAAAAGTGCTACAGAGTTATGTTGAAACAAACTTAGTGCTCGACTAGGAGAAGTGTCACTTCTGGTTAAAGATTGAATTGTTTTGGGCCGCAAGATTTTGTGGAAAGGATTATAGGTTGACCAAGTAAAAGTAAGTCATAACAAAACCTCCTCCTTTGATTTTAGTCAATGGTATATGAAGCCTCTTGGGACATGCTGGGCTCTATCGAAGGTTCATAGAGGATTTTGCAAAAGTTGCTAGTCCCATGTGCAGGCTATTAGAAAAAAAATTAACCTTTTTCCTTCGACGATAGATGTTTAAAGTCATTTGAAACTCTCCTATAGAAGTTGATTGAAGCTCCAGTGATAATCTCCCTAGATTGGTCTAAGCCATTCGAAGTAATGTGTGATAGGAGCAGTGTGGCCTTAGGAGAAGTTCTAGGCCAATGGATTGGGAAACTTTTCCATCCTATTTATTATGCTAGCAAGATGTAGAATGCAGCCCAGAAAAACTAAAAAGTGACAGAGCAAGAGCTCTTAGCTGTAGTATATACATTTGAAAAGTTTTGGACATATCTTCTAGGCACAAGGGTTGTTGTCCGCACTAACCATGCAATACTTCAATATATGGGATGCTAAACTGAGGCTTATTTGATGGGTGCTATTATTGCAAGAATTTGATTTTAAGGTGAAAGTTAGAAAGGGTTGTGAGAATCAAGTGGCCGATCATTTGTCAAGACTTGAGCCACTAAGCTCTAATGTTAAGGAGGTGGTCATCTCTGACAAGTTTCCTAATGAGGCGGTGATGAGAATAGCTACAGTTGCTACTCCTTGGTATACTGATTTAGAAAACTATTTGGTTTGTGGAATCATCCCTGACATTCCTAATCCCTACCAAAGGAGAAAGGTTTTGTAAGATGTGAAAAAATACTATTGGGATGAGCCCTACCTCTTTCAGGGCTGCACAGTCAACATGATCTAAAGATGTGTATTGGAATCTGCAATGTAGGTGATTTTAGAGGAATGTCATTCATTAGCAGTTGGAGGCTATCATGAAGGAATAATGACTGCTTCTATGGTGGTCCAAAGTGGTTACTATTGGTCGACCCTTCATAAAGATGCTCATGAGTTTTCCAAGGCATGTCCAAAGTGCCAACTGCGGGGAAATATTTCTAGATGGCATGAATTCCCACTAACCTCAATTCTAGTATTGGAAGTGTTTGACGTATAAGGAGTGGACTTTTCACAAGTTCCTTTGGCAATAAATACATTACGCTGGATATTGACTATGTCTCAAAATGGTTCGAAGCAGTAGCATTGCCAACTAATTATGGTAAAAGGGTGGTGCAATTTCATAAGTGAAATATTCCTTACTCAATTTAGCAGTCCTCGAGCCATCATTGGGAATGGTTGATCCCATTACTGCAACATGATGTTTGGATCGTTGTTAAGCAAGTATGGGGTTAATCACGGGGTGACAACTCCCTTTCAACCATAAGCTAATGGGCAAGTACAGGTGTCCAATATGGAGATAAAGATGATCCTCGCAAAGTCCATAAATGGAAATTAATGCAATTAGGAAAAAAGTTGGACGATGCATTATGGGCTTACCGAACAGCGTATAAAGCCCCCATTAGTATGTACCCTTATCATTTGGTCTTTGGCAAAGCTTGCCATTTTCCTGTAGAGTTAGAACACAGTGCCTTGTAGGGTTTAAAAAGGATGAATTTCAAGCATGATAAAGCTTTACAGGCTCAATTGACCTAGCTTTATCTATTGGATGAGTTCAGGTTGAAAGCTTATGAAAGCTCGGCTCTCTATAAGTAAGAAACAAAAAGGTGGCATGATCTAAGGATCTTGAAAATAGAATTTGCTAAAGTGGATTTAATGATGCTCTATGACTCAAGGCTATGCTTTTTTCTTGAAAACTCAACTCAAACTGGTTTGGAGAATTCAAGGTTACTATATGACTTTCTAATGATGTGGTGGAAGTTGAAATAAATAAAGTAGGGAGATTCAAGACAAATAGTCAAAGGCTAAAAACTACTGTAACAAACCATATGATGTCCATGTGGTTAATGTTATGTATGTGACTGAGTTGTGATTTGTAATAGACATTGTCGTGCCATGATGTAAACTCAGGCGCTTCTTGGGAGGCAACCCAAGTGTTAGTGGATTTATAATAACATGTGCTGATGGTTACAAGCCTTTAGATTAAAAATAGGGTAGGGAGAGGAAAGGTAATGACACGCACAAGATTGGATGAATGTCAACTGAACTCGGGGACCTTAGTTTTAACCACTTTAGGGTCATTCAATAATCTTAGAGTTGCTGTTAAATTTGGCAATCGCAGGTTCTAATCGGCACCTAGCCAAACAAAAAGGGTGACGACTTATTTCCCTGCCTTTTGGATAATCAACAAGCTTTCTTAGTCGTTGTTAGTTTAGGCAGTCTCCATGAAAATTTGTCATGTCACAGAATTAAAACGTCAATCCCAATTTTGACTACACTTTGTGATCCATAAAGAGCCTTAGGTTACTATAGAATTTGGTAAACTCAGTTGCAACTTGGCCTGGCATCGAATGAAAAAGATGACCTCAATATTAACCACACGTTGAGGGCAATAGATAAAGGTGACTTACTGCAGATTTGGCAGGTCAAAGTGGTAACTTGGCATACTTCCGAGTTTAATTGGCTATACATAGTTATCTTGCTTTTTGGTCCATGGAATGTGCTTTAAAGTGAGGTAAGATAAGGCAATCTTAAGCACAATTGGCAAATCACTGACTGTACTCAGCAGAAGTGAACAGTGACACGAATATGAAGCATCTCGACTATGCCCCTTAAATTTTCTTTAATTGACTTCACTTTTCATCTCCCTATCTACTTTCCTTCTAGAATACACCACCCATACACACTCTTCATTTCATTTTAATTTCTTTTCTTTTTCACTCATTTGGATTGATGTGAGCCACTTCACCACTATCTTTTTCACTTCCATTGTTAGCATATAGCGCTTTAGATATGTGATTCCATCTCCATTGAACTGAGTGCTACCATGAAATTAGGTCTGGTGAGTGAAACTATGTGTTGTATAATGTGGGTACCTAGACTTTTGATGTCGCCCAAGCTACACCTTCTTTTTGAGGATAAAGTGGTCCTTCTTAAAAAATAGAACCTAACCAAGGTTAGGGTCGAACCTAGGGGAACATTATAGACTTAGAGGAATTCAATTAGTGCAATTTATGTTATTAAATATCTTATCTCCCCAAAGGTGGGGTTCATAATAACAAGTACAAAACTAATCCTAAATAATACAAGAGTTTAACTAATATGGAGAGAAACTAGGGTATCGTGTTTCCCATGATTCTATAACTTATTATCACCAGATAACTTGCTTCTTTTCTAGTGTGTAGGATGCAGAACGGTAAGTAAAGTTCACCAAACCTTTTGCTCTAGGAGAGAGACGAATTTCACTATGTGACTTTGTCTACCTAAGGAGTGTGACATTACTAACCGTTACCTATCATCCTAGTACAACCTACACTTTGCCCAATTTGGTTGATTAGACACGAACACATCAATCGAGTCTTGTTAATAAATCTCTTTTCTTATTCATAACTACCTTGGTCTAGTAGTAACACTAGGTGGGTTCTAATGTTCACCAGCACTAGAAAACATGCAAAACAAAGAGAGTGAATTAATACATGCATGCACACTTTTCAAGAATTATGAATTATCTAGTTTCACTTTCTTAGTTCTTAATGGTTCCCACAACCCTAGTTGTGGATTTAGCTACTCATGATTTGTGTAGATGCAAGAATTATGAATTATCTAGTTTCACTTTCTTAGTTCTTAATGGTTCCCACAACCCTAGTTGTGGATTTAGCTACTCATGATTTGTGTAGATGCAAGAATTATGAATTAGAATAACATAATAGAGAACTTACACAATTGAATGGATTTAGCTACTCATGATTTGTGTAGATGCAAAACTTATGAATATGAATAACATAATAGATCACTTACAGAATTAAATTAAGCACAAGTAAAACCAAGCTTCAATGAGAATCATAAGATTGTAATTAGAAGATCAAATCAAAGTGTACAAGTGTTTCTCAAAACTCTCTAATGTTTTCTCTACTCTATCTCACTATTTTTCTTCTAACTATTCGAACTCTCCTAGAAAATTGAAACACCCTTCATGTGTTTTAGAATGTCCCATAATCATAATTTCCATATATCTCAAAATCCATGCGTGATTTCGAAAATTTGACTTCATACTGTTGATCAGGGGACAAAATTTAGTGGAAAATGGGTATAACCTGGATTTTAGAAGACCCATAGTAAAAAATAATTTTTGCTAATTTTTTGAATTCCAGTGTTTGTCCGCGCACAGGCCACTACGCGCCTCGGGCACGGACTAGTGTAACATTTTCCTTGATTTTTTTATTTTGTCCAAGGGTATGGGATCATAGCCCTATGCCCATTTAAATGTGAAATCTTCCATACTTAGTCATTTTTCAACTCTATAACTCACAAAACCCTCTCTAAAACCTCTCCAAGACTCTATCAATTCACTCATTCAAATCTAAGGATTTTAAGCTCAATCTTGGAACTCAAGGACTCATTTCAACCTCTAAGTCTACTTCAAGTTCATTTCAATGAATTAAAGGTTTAAGTTATGTGGGTCTTCATCCATGGGTCCTTTCACCCATGGTACCCAACCTTCTCTTTTTATGAAAATTGCTTGTTTTAAAGTTGTATTGCCCATGGATATCTCTTATTAATTATGTTAAGGTTTTACCAAGTGTTGATTGAGTATGCATTACTATTAATTTTAAGCTTAATCCATGATTTAATTTTGTCTATTAAGACTATACATGTTTTGAGTTATGAAACCATGAAATGTTATAAGCTTTTGTGATAGATTTCAAGGTACCCTACATGAAGGTTTTATAACAATATTGGTGGATTGATTTGCATTGAGTTTACTCATTTTGCTTCACTCTTGAATTGCATGATTTTGATCAAGTATAATGAACCCACCAATTGTTTGATAAAATTACATGACAAGAATTCTCAAGTTATTGATGATCTGTTACCTGATTTATAAGTCAAGTCACTTTATGATGATTAAGGGATTTCAAGCATGTATTGAATTTATGAAAATTATTTATGATTTTACAAATATCAAGTTAAGCCCTATTTCAAGATTTTTACCTATTATGAGCCTTTCATGTTAAAGCATGGGTTCATGTATGATTATGATCTACTTTCATGTTCAAGTTAAGTTCACTAGTAGAGGTCAAGCATGTTTGTGAGCTACTCATCTCAAGTTATCATGTCTCTTACAAGCTATTCATATTATGATTAAAGTATGATTATTTCAAGTATTCTGTCGAATTTGACTTCACCGATTAAGGCTTATGATGGGGGCTGGACTCAAGGAATCTTTTTATAAAGTCTTTAGTCTCTAAACTATGTGCCACCATAGGATTATGAATATTACCCTTGTTATACTAGTAAATCCATCTAATTGATGTTATCATTTTTGATTTGTCTTGGCAAGTAGACCACACTTCGTCGGGGGGTGTCATGCCTAGTCACCTGAACCGAGGGGGTGTCAGGCCTCGGAGTCCAAGTTGTAGCTGCTTGGTGTATGAAGGTTAAGGTCTCTTCCCACATATGTATTATGTATCATGCAAGTTGAATGTTTTACAAGCATGTGTTATTATAAGCATTGACCATACATGTCATATTGAGATTATATCTGTTGCCGATATGTATGCATTTTGAATATGATGACTTATATCCTTGTTGCATTGAATCTTGCATACTTTGTATATTCAAACGTATAAATACATATTCTATGACTACATGATATCACCATGTAGGAACCAAATCTCCTTTTGATCGTCCTCCCCAGGTGGCTAGCTGGTTCTCGGAGAAAGCTTTAGTGAGTCCTCAATTTCGAGGACAATATCTACTTATTCCATGTTATGTTAAGACTCCTTCTTATGTTGAATACTTATTATTATGAGGGTGAGCTCAGAAAGTGTCTTTGCCCCCACTCCATTCTAAAGTAGAGTTGTTGTTGGATACTATGTATCTATATGCAATGAGCTTGACTCTTTTATTCTTTTTATTTATTATCAAAGATTTCCCTTATTCTCACTTCCCTTTTTAATTATATCACTTGTTGATGTTTACTTTACTTCCATGACCAAGGATGTGTGAATGATATGCTAAGAGGCTTGTTTGGGGTTCCTTCGGGTTCCCCATTTGTCATGTCACGTCTAGGCCCTAGGCTTGGGTCATGACAAAACTAACCTAAAAACTTATTTATAATGCTTAGAATATATGTCCTAAACAAAATAGGATAATTAGTTCGGCATGCCTCATGAGTTGCTTCACGAGCCGTATTGTGTTTTATGGCTTGTAATCGGGCTTATGTAATTTGTTGTTAGAAATCTAGACTTGCGTTCTATGATACCCCTCTACGGCCGTAAAAGGTTCTACTACCCTTAGGGGGTTTCATCTGATGAAATATCAGAAACTTCTTCTTCTCTGATCATCAAGGCATGAGACTTAATCTACGACTCATAAAATGTTTCACGACCCATCTGCATATAAACTTCAAAAATCTACCCCTTACTGCAATTGTACACACAACCTACTTCACGACCTGTAGAATGCTCTATGGCCCATAAAAGGTCTCGTACTCCCTCATGAGTATGACCTTTTGAGTACTTGGACTAGGATCACTTTAGGACTTTATAGGCTTGTAACGTAGGTTCGGGGGGGCTTTGGTGTGATATTTCGGGAACATACTGACTAAAGGCTCTCCTTGACACTGCGATTTTCTACACTTTTGCCCTACCAACACTAGTACTTTTACTCCATTCTCCCTTTTTATCCTATTTCATGCTTTTCTAGGTGCTTTCTATTCATTTTCAGCTTTTTGCCTAACTTTTACACTTCATTATTTTTTTTAGCTCATAACTAAGGCATCACTTTTTTTCTCTTGCACCTAGTACATGACTTTCTCCTTTTCCATATATCACTAACTTTCCCTCTCATTTTGTATTTTATCCTTACACCAGCCATCCTCAACTTAAGCTTTTGGCCTAAGTTGAGGTGCTCATTATCTAATATCAGAACCAGGGCGACTTTTGGTTAGCCATCCACAACTTAGGCTTTTTTATTTATCAAGGTACATAATATTCAAGGAAGGACCATGGCCAATATCGGGGCTTTACAACTAATAAGACTAGTTCACTTAGGTTTTGAATAGGTACATTTCAGGCTCAAATATTAGGATCAAGGGATATTCTGCAAATTTTGTTGGTCATTTAGGCTAAGTGGACTTTTAAGAACAATGACCTAAGATCCTTTCCTAACCTAATTAATCTACAATATAAATTAGAGTAACAAGGCAAGTTCTGAATTAGCACACAACACATGAATTTGGCAAATTATGCTCATACTCACATGATACTGCATACATTATCAACAAAAGACTCATAGATCATGCTTTTTATCTCAATTTATCCTTACTTACCAGAACAAGCATTGTCAACATACTTAAACATATATGGTTGTTATCTAGACTAACTAATCAAAATTTGGTGGGTATCATTTTTTCACAAAAAAGACAAAAACATGTAAATGCCATGGATATCAGTATTATACTACAAATACTACCTAAATATGCTGGTTCAATAGAAAGTAAATGTCCATGGGGAAAACGAACATAGGTAAGAAAATCGCTAGGATTAAAAAATTAGGCTAGTTATGGACTCAGACTTCATTGAGGCCCATAACTACCCATACCCTATCCAAAAAAAGGTGCATTGTCCTCAATGCACACAATCAAAGAAAAATAAAGTACTAGGGTCAAGAAAACATACTTGGGAGCCTAAGTGCCTGTCTCTACCTTAGGCTGCCTCTCAAGAAGTACCTAATTTACTAATGCAGCACGACATAGATAGCTTGAGTACTCAAACTTCCTTAAGGTCCCACTCTTCTACTATCTTTATTTCCTCCACATTTACAAGGTACAATTGACTCTTTGGCCATTTACATCGAATTTTCCTCTACTTTTTCTCTCCAACTGAATGGTTCCATGATCAAACACATATGCTACTTGAAAGGGTCCCAACTATCTAGATTTGAGCTTCCAAGGAACACTTTTTGTGTGAAATTGTATAGTAGAACCAAGTCCCCTGGTGCGAACTGATGATTTTCTATGCGACGATCATGTTGTAGCTTCACCCTTTATTTTTTCAAGGCTGAGCTCTTATATTCCTTCAAGAAAAATTCATCAAGCTCATTGAGTTGGCCCAACCTAGAATTGACCGCATCATTCCATTCTAGATTCAACTTCTTCAGTGCCCATATTTCCTTATGCTCAAGCTCCATTGTCAAATAACATGCTTTCCTAAAGAGAAATTGATAGGGAGACATACTTATAGGGGTCCTGAATGTTGTCAGGTATGCCCTTAATTCGTCATCAAGCTTTCGCAACCAATCTGTCTAGTTTGCATTCACTGTCTTAGATAGAATCTATTTGATTTCACTATTAGACACCTCCACTTGCCCATTTTTCTAAGGATGGTAAGGGGTTGCCACCTGATGTTTCACCACATACTTTTCAAGTAGAGCCTTGAAGAGTCTGTTGCAGAAGTGAGATCCTCTATCACTAATGATCGCCCCAAGAGTGCCAAACCTTGAGAAAATGTTCCTTTCCAAAAATATTTTGATGCTTTTGCCTTTATTGTTGAGTAGAGCAACAATATCTAACCATTTTGATACATAATTCACAATGACTAAGATGAAATTATTTCTATGCGAGCTAACAAAAAGAACCATGATGTTTATCCCTCATACATCAAATAGCTCAATCACTATAATGGGTTTTAGAGGAAGCTTATGCTTGCTGGAAACGTGACCTTCTCTTTGTCACTTAACAAAACCTTTGGCATAGTCGTGAGCATCTTTGTGGATGGTAGGCCAGTAATACCCATACTATAAGATCTTATGTGTTGTCCAGACTCCACTATGATGCCCACCTACCAATAATGAGTGACATGCCTCATGGATACTCATCATCTCAATCTCCAAAATGCAACAACGAATAACCCTATCCGCGCATACATGAAATAGGTATAGATTTATCCCTAAATAATGTTCTCACATCAGACATGAACTTTTGACGTTGGTGTGTATTTGGATGAAACGGCATAATATCACTTACTAAGTAGTTTGCATAGTCTGCAAACCACGTTATTAAATCATAGGATGCTGCCAAGACTCTCTTATCTAGGAATGAGTTATCGATCTCCAATCTATCACTAAACTTTTCCATTGCTCCATTTTCTAACTTGGAAAAGTGATTTGCGACCTGATTTTGTTTTCCCTTTTATGTTGAAGACATCAAAATTAACTGCTTGAAAGAGAAGTACCCATCTTATCAACCTTTGTTTTGCATCCTTCTTTCCCATCAAGTTTCGTAGTGCTAAGTAGTCTATGTACACCACCACTTTATCCCCTAATAGATATGACCTAAACTTCTCGAATACAAAGACCATCGCAAGTAACTCCTACTCAGTGATAGTGTAGTTCTTCTAGGCTATATTAGGGCCTTGCTAGCATAATATATGGGGTGTAATATCATCTCTTAGTGTTGTCCCAATACTACACCTAGCGCTACCCCACTTGCATCACACATGATTTCAAAGGGCTTTGATAAGTCTAGAGCTACAATAATTGGGGCTGAAATAAGCTTCTACTTCAATCTTTCAAGGGCTTTGAGGCATGTATCATTGAACACAAACTTAGTATCCTTCTCAAGCAACTTGCACAATGGGTGCACAAATTTAGAGAAGTCATTAATGAACCATTGGTAGAACCCTACATGCCCTAGGAAGCTCCTCACACTCTAGACTGAGATAGGTGGGCAAAGCTTCTCAATCAATTATACTTTAGCTCTATCAACCTTGATCTCTTTATTAGAGATTTTATGCTCAAGACAATGCCCTCCTTCACCATGAAGTGACACTTTTTCCAATTCCGTACCAGATGGCTTTCATCACAACTTCGTGACACAATATGCAAGTTCTTCAAGCTATCCTCAAATAAGTCCTTAACTATACTAAAGTTATCCATGAATAATTCAATAGTCTCCTCCATCATGTCTGAGAAGATGGACAACATGCATCTTTAGAATGTTGCTGGGGTGTTACACAACCCGAATGACATCCTCTTGAATGCGAAGGTGCCATAAGGGCATGTAAATGTTATCTTCTCCTGATCCTCTAGAGCAATAGTGATCTGGTTGTAGCCTAAATATCCATTAAAAAGTGGTATAAGCTCTTTCCAGCTAATCGGTCTAACATTTGATCCATGAATAGCATAGGGAAGTGATCCTTTTTTATCGATGCATTGAGTTTTCTGTAGTCCATGACCACTCTCCATCTAGTGACTTTGCACATAGGAATCAACTCATTTTTAGCATTTGGTACCACCATGATACCTCTTTTCTTCGAAACACACTAAACCAGGCACACCCATTCACTGTCGGCTATCGGATAGATCCCTCCTGCATCCAACCACTTGATGATTTCTTTCTGCATGACCACTTGCATAGGGGGGTTTGGATGCCTTTGATCCTCAATGCTCAACTTTTATTCCTTGACCAATTAGATTTTATGTGTACATATCCTGGGAGGGATACCAATGATATCTGTTATCATCCACCCAATAGCCTTCTTAAACTGTTTAAGCACTATGACAAAGGCGTTCACCTGCTCATCATTTAGGTCCACCATAACTATGGCTGGAAAGGTGTTTTTGGCACCTAAAAATGCTTTTCTTAGATGTGCTAGAAGAGACTTCAACTCTAGCATTAGTGGTTCTTCTATGGATGGCTTGGGCAGTGACTCTCGATTCCGCAAGTGTAGGTCCAACATGGATTGGCGCCTAGGGCTATAGGACACCCCCAAAGCATTCACTATCTCCTTATATTTTTGGGATGCTGTCACTATCAAAGATCATCAGCACAACTTCCAAAGTGTTGACACCCAATCTCACCTTAAGTGGTACTTCTGGCTTAGTATCATCAACATTCTTAATGACAGAAATCACCCTCAAATTATCTTGTTTCTTTTCCTGTTGGTAGATGTTGAACATGACTTCCTATTTTCCCAACTTGAACTTGAGTTGGTCCTTCTCCATGTCCACCAAAGTGCATTTAGTGGCTAGGAAAGGCCTTCCCAAGATAATAGGGACTTTGAAATCAACCTTGCAATCCAGGATCACAAAGTTTACAGGGAATATGAAGTCATCCACTTTGAGTAGCATATCATATAGTATCCCCATAGGGTTCTTCATCGTATAGTCAGCCATCAACAACTACATACTCGTCAAAGTAGGGGCTCCTATTCCTATCTTCTTGAATACCACAAGGGGTATTAGATTAATGCTACCATCAAGACCATATAATGCCCTTGCAAACTCTACATCTCAAATGGTACAGGGTATTATAAAAGCACCAGGATCTTTTCCCTTTTGGACTAAGAACCTTGTAACAATGGCATTATAATTTTGAAGCTCTTAGGAGAGCTCCTAGCTCACTGTGCTCTTCTTCATAACCAGATCCTTTATGTACTTTTCATACCCTAGCATCTTTTCCAATGCCTCAATGAGAGGGATGTTAATGGAGAGTTGTTTCAGTATGGAGAGAAAGTGCTTAAACTTGCCTTCCTCCTCTTTCTTTTTGATTCTTTGAGGTAAGGGAGGAAGAGGCCTAGGAATGGGCTTCAACTTCTCTGGTACATCAACAAGTTTGGTCACCCCATCCTTGGTATAATCTTCTCTGGTATCCATATCTTTGACCACAACAGTCTCCTCCCAAACATCATTCTTATCAACTAGCATAGGAGGATCAATGGTGTTTTTGCCACCATGAGTAGTAATACCATGTCGATTAAAGTTCTGACCTTGGTTTTCTTGACCTTGGAGCCAATAATCCTAATTAGTCCCTTAGGTGTTGGTCTAGAAATTCCCTATCTGATCAGCAATAAAACAAGTGTCCTCCTTATAGTTGGGATCATTATATATGGGTGTGTGCGGAGGCTGATGAACAACTGCATTGACTCGCTCTTGATTCTTCTTCATCATCACATTCATGCTTGTACAAAAAAGCTCTTGCATAATCTCTTCATTTATCTTAGCTTGCTCCATACAAATATTGATAGCGCACTAACTTTTGGTAGATACTCTGTCTCTTTGCCCCCATGCATGTTTGGTCTTGACCACTCTCTCTACCCTTTCAGCAATCCTTGCAAATTGTTGATCTACGAACATACCCCCCCAGAGTCATTTCAGCACAGGCTTGATTATTTTCATCAAAGGCACGTTAGAAGATCTCCACCAAGGCATCATTAATAATTTTATGGTCCAGGACACTCCTCAAGCACTTAGTAAACCACTTTCATATAGAACTAATCGAATTACTAGGAAGTTTCTCAAAGTTGTTATCTAGTCTTTCAACTTAAGATTTTGTGATCTCAGTAAGTACCTCTTCAAAAAGACCTTCTGCAATTTAGCCCAACTGGTGATCAAACTCTATTATAGCTCGGATAGCTATAGTATTGCTTATCAGAGATAATAGGAAGACATAAAGTCCCACAACATCCATAGATAGATTCTTTATTCCCATTACATTCATGTAGAAAAATGCAATATTTTATAGATAGCTATGAGGATCCTCCAATGTTAGGCCCACAAATAACCCACGATTGTAAAGCATCTGAAGCAACCCACTCGAAACCATGAACTTTATGTTAGCTTGTAGTGGTGGCAAGACAATAGCTCTAGTCACTCCTATAGCCAAAGGATTCTGCTGATATTGGTTCCAATTATATGCATTGACATTGAAATCCTGTGGTTATGGTGCAATATCCTCGAGAGGAGGTGGGTTTACATTGTAATCATTCTCATTGTCATTCCTATTTAGAGTTGTATTTGCTACATTGTTGGCGTTTATCTTAGGCCATTCTTCTTAGTGTTCTCTGGATCTCTAGGTCAAATAGAGTCAAGGGTCTGCCTTGACCTCATGTGTTGGGTATACACTACAATACAGGTGCACTTTGAAAAGAAACAAAAACAACAAATGAGGAAAGTAAGGGTTGATTCCCAAATCACTTGAATTAAATAAGTCTACCTGTATTCCTCGGCAACGGTGCCAAAATCTTGACGTTACCCAACCTACAACTTCTTATTGAGGATAAAGTGGTTATTGTCAAGAAATAGAACCTAATCAAGGTTAGGGTCAAACCTAAGGGAATAGTGTAGACTTAGAGGAATTCAATTAATGCTATTCGAGTTATTAGCTATCTTATCTCCCCGAAGAGGGGGGGTTTGTAATAACAAGTGGAAAAGTAATCCTAACTAACACAAGAGTTTAACCAATATAGAGAGAAACTAGGGTATTATGTTCCCCATGATTTCCTTACTCAGTATCACTGGATAACCTATTTCTTTTCTAGTGTGTAGCATTCCAGACAGTTAGTTGCTGAGGGAGCATCTTCTAGAAGAGATGACGAGGGGGATGTTGCCTCAGAGTAGGAAG
>DF357378.1:154923-183828 GCA_000787875.1 Solanum virginianum | reverse complement strand
CTACTGCTTCCCAGAGATCCAACGCTTCAAGATGAACCGTCATTCTAATTGTCCAAGCTTGATAATTCTCACTATTGAAGACAGGTGGAGTTAAGAAACTTGTTTCAGAATTCATTTTCTATAAACTATTTAAGATAATAGTTCAAAGAATGGTTTTTATAGTTCACTCTCTTCTCACAGGTCTGGCTCTTGATACCAATTTGTTGGAGAGAATAAAACAAATATAAAGAAGGAAAAGCAAGGAACAACCTAATCAGATTCTGCACAACACTGCAACTGATTTATTCAACTTAATCCTACTTTTAAGTTGTATTTTGAGATACAACTAATCTCTAGCTTTTGAGGCACTACTTTCAACAATAAGGTATGGTGAAGGATTATGATCACGAATTACCTTGTGAAGTATTGTTGAGAAAGATGCTAAAAATTGTATTTATTAGGAAAATAGCTTTAAAGTTTTAAGGGAAAAGGAAAATAATTATCTTCTAACTATTCTTTTAAAGACTATACCTTAATGTTATGGATTGAGACATAGTTTGAATCTTAGAGAGGGAAAAAAAGTTAGTTGATTTCTTCTCTATTGCTTAATTCTTAGTGGATAGAGTCATCTGGTACTAGTATTGGCGGGAGAATGCACAAATATAATATAGTAGTGAGCCACATGCATGTTGGTCTGGACACCACTGATATGAGTATACTTTCTTATGGAAAGGTTTCTAGTCACTTTTTCCAGAATGGCCCTCCAACCATTTCCAAAAATTCCCTGCATACAAAAGCTGAGGAAAGCTCACTAGGTATGTTGTTATTGTCTGTACTTTTCTTTTGCTTTTGTAGCAACCGAACTGTAACTCAGGTGTCAGGTATTGCAATAAGAAACAACGTAAGATAACAAAAGAAACTATATAAAAACATCTTTATTTCCCTAGAGTTAGTTCTTATAGTTTGTTTTTTTCTGTAGAAGTTCTTATAGTTGAGACTCTTTGATAGAGCTTAATTCAGCATCTGACTTATTAACTGAAATACCCAAATTGAGGGCAGAGATTTGTGGTTCATGTGTCCTTGGTCTTTTTTACGTGGCACACAACCTCCCATGTGTAATGTGAATTGAAAGGCAAGCCTACTCATCCATTAAGAAGCTTAGTCTAATTCTTACTCCCTTTGTCCTATTATATGATTGGCTCTCCTTTTTGTCAGTCCCAAAAAGAATGACATATTTCTATATTTAGTGACTATTTATCTTTAAAATATCCATTTTATCCTTAATGAAATAATTTATAGCTACAAACATCTATCACTTATTTTAGACCACACATTTCAAAAGTCCTTCCTTAAACTCCGTGCCAAGTCAAACTAACTCATATAAAATGGGATGGAGGGAATAAGTTTTATCCGCACCCAAGGGTGTAGCCTAGTGGTCAATGAAGTGGCTGAGAGACATTAGGTCTCACGTTTAAATCCTAGCAGAGAGAAAAACACTATCTGATTCTTCCTATTTGTCCTAATCTTGGTGGATAGAGTTACCTGGTACCTTTTGGTGGTGGGAGGTGTCAAGCCCGGCGCACTAAAACTCCCGCTATGCACAGGGTCCGGAGAAGGTCCTGACCACAAGGTTCTATTAGTTGAGGTGCGCGAAAGCTAGCCCAAACACCACAGTCATCAATTTTTTTAAAAAAAAAATCAATCCTGCGTGGAGTTGGGTAGTAAGACATTCGTCATGCTTAGGCTCAGAATCCATCCGAAAGCTCTTGTCTGTGAAACATATTATGTGAATTTAAACTATTGCTGTAGTCTCACATTCGCATTACAAGCCTGGAGATGCTATTTCGAATGCTTCATCAACTTATGCTTCTTTTGCAGCAGCAAAGAGGGTGACTTTGGCCAGGCCCAGGAAGATGATTATCTGTTATCAAATCCTTATCATTTGGTATTAATCATGACCATATTTTATTTGTCTTTGGCGTGACAATTTATGACATCGGTACTTGTGGGTTTTGCTAGCACTGATCATAATTTACTTTAAATTTCTCCATTGCTGTTATGTATTTTGGCTTTATATTTGAATTTTATAATGCGCTTGTACTAACAAATTGAAGGTTTTCAGCCATGAATGTGACATGCTTTCTCTTGTATCCAATAATGCGACAATGCATACAAAGTGAAAACAAATTCGTTGTTTACTTGTTATTTAACATTTGCTCATCTCTTTGTCAAAAAAAAAAAGCCGAAAAAAACCTATCCCCCATTTTTATGGAATTTTCCTTCTAGTGGTGATTAATAGAGGGAAATCCTTGTTCCATATAAAAAAACAAGAAATAATGGAGGCAACTTCTTGTACTGTTCACATACTGCACTCGCCCTTCTAATTTTGTTCCTTTGTAAATTTTACTTTCCAACTCAAAAGGGTCTGACATCCTGCTCAAGAAAAGAACCTCAAAAGGGACTAAACATGGTCTGACAAAAGTTGACAATATATCTGGACCGGCTCATTGTTATACTTCATTGCTTGTGCAGTCGCATTTAGCTTCTTTGTCATCAAAATGGACAGAAAATTAGGAAAGCTCTTAATCTTTTTGATATTTCATAATGGCAGCTAAGAGACTGAGCCATTTAGTTAAATAGACAAATAGAAAGGCGGATGTTTTTTTAGCTCAGGAATTATCTGTATTGTAGGTAATAAGTTATGATAAAATTTTAGATTTACATTCTAATCAAATATTGAATGTCACAAAAGAATAATGAAATAACAGTATCTTTCTTTATCTTACCTTTCCTGCACAGCTTGGAACTTTCTCATCTCAGGTCTTCCAAGAGTCGCCACGAGATAAGATTTGGAAGCGGAAACACTGTAATAATGATTACTCAAACTTTATCCAATTTTGCTTTTTAAATAATGGCTTAAACTATGCATCTCTGTTCCTGCAGCGCCTATTTATGAGTTGGAGAAACATTGTAATGTTGAAATTGCAGCACAAATTTCTCGAGTGTCATCTTCCACTAATGGTACTCGATTTATCTTCTTTACCTTGTTCATCTTCCTTTTTGCCCAATTTCTCCCTTATTTTTGTAAAACCATTTTGGAACCAAACTCTGGATTCTGCATCTATGCTCGATTCTATCATTTGATGAAATCTGCTTATTAACTTCCGCTAATTCTGTTTGTCTCTGGTTCATGTCTACATTGGATATTATTAGCTTTTGACTTCCATATTGGTATTAGTTCAGAACCTCCTATCATATCCTTTCAGACGCTCTTCTAACTTTGCCTTTGTTGCATTTCATTGAAGCATCTTGTATGCCCTGATAATGCAAAACAATAGATATTGATGCAGTGTGCTGCTTCTACCCATGATCTTTAATTATTATATATCTTGTATGGGTTTAGGATTTAGGATTTAGGATTTAGGGTTCAAGGTTCCTGATAATGCAAAACAATAGATATTGGTGCAATGTGCTTCTTCTACCCAAAATGCAGTTGGTCCAAACCTGTGGGAGATTTTACGAGTACCATGTATCAATTTAAATTCAAACTTATCCTTTAGTTTGAGAAAATACTCCAGAAACAAGAGATTATCTTTAGTTGCTGGTCTTTTTCCAGACGGAGATCAAGATCATTATCATCTAGAAGGGTTGATGGAGAGCCCTTCAGTGGACGGTGATGGAGATTGCTTCTCCCCCATGCTATTGAATGCCACTTCTATCAATATAGAGGTTTACTACAACAAAGCAGTTAACTATACGCTGATGGTCACCTTTGTATCCTCCAAGAGTTGTTATTTCAGTGATGCTATTTTTTTTCTATAAACTGCATTTGTGTGGATTCCTTAACTTCTTGAAACCTAGGTTTCTTTTCTTCAAGTGCTCCTTCTCATTCGGCAAATGGAACATAGCAATACCCAATCAGTAAGAATACGACTTTCTGTTACATTCAATGACATAAGTCTTCGTATGTTACTCTTTTGCTGTTGCAATGTGTTGGGTCAAATAAACGATGCCTGATAATTTTTTTTACAGGGAGCTGCCAAAGTTTCAATTTTGATGATCGGGCAACAGGGAATAATTGATGCTTATCTTTGTCTTCTACATCTCACTGCAGGCATACTTGTTGGTAAGTTTGATGGTAGCTGTATCTAAGTCATTGTAGCCAGCATATTTAACTGGTTTTATTATCTAAAAGTCGTAGAGTGGTAACAATGAGGTAGCCCTCTAGGGATAAGCATGTAATCAGTTAGTAACTTTTTAACAAGTCAATTTCTATGTCATGCTTTGCTTCCCTGTAATCATTTTGGGTTTTCAAGTTCTGTTTTGTATATTTTCCCTTAAAAAGACAATCTGTGTTAACTATTCAATTCTTGTTGCTTCTAGCTGCAATTCAACACTTAATAACATCTCCTACCCTCCATTCTTTTACAGAATCTCTGTTCAATGCTTTTGCAACCGCTGCATTTTTCAAGTTTGTTGTCTTCTCAATATTTGAGATGAGATATCTTCTCACTATATGGAAGGCAAACAGATCTATGACTAGTGGAGAGGGTTGGGAAGCAATGAGGCGCGAACTGTCAGTTCTGTACAGCCGCTTCTGTAAGTATCCCTTGCTGAAATGTGAACATGTGCATAGAATTAAACTGACTCGTCAGCTATATATGTCTGTACCTCTGGCTGCAAGTTATTGCTCTAGTGAAAGGGCATTTTAGATACAACAACATACCTAGTGTAATCCGATAGACTCTCAGTTCAAGTAAAGCAAAAGGGAAGGGTATATAATGCATTTGAGGCTTTCCAGGAAAAGTTTTCTTTGACATAATCACACCTGCTTTGGTATAAGTTACTGCATTAACACATCCTGATTCTATTCCATTTCTGTACCTAGGCATAGGAGGATGTAACCTCCGATTTTCAATGATTCATTCATTGCTCAACTGGGCCTCAGAATTTTATGGTTCCTCATACAGAATTTGTTCTAATTTGTCCAATAAGTGATGAAATTGTCAACTAAATTCAAGTGTTGTTCAAAAGGTGACCTGGGATTGTGATGCGAAATACTTTGGAATATTATTTGCTCATGGTCTCATTTGGAATATTGAGGATGAATCTTTTCCTGTTACTACATTGTGCTTGGTTTGGTTCAGACGAGTGCCAAGGGCATAAGGATAAAAGAGTTTTTTATGACGCTCTCTTTTATGTTATTCCGACATCATTAAACATAGTGAGCGAAAGAACTTTGAAGTAATACAATAGAATATAGTCATGCAAGTTTTGTAAGGAAACACAAAAGCATTTCATTAGCTCTTTTCTCTACCTCTCTTTTGCGACAAACTTGATCTACATCAGACATCAGTATCATTGTCATGGACAACCTGCTCATATCTCTTTGTTTTCCAAAATTGTTTTGCAGATGGGATCCTTTTAGGTGGAATTATAATCATGTATGAATTCCATAATTTTCTGCGGCCTCTTCTTCTCCTTTTGCACTCTTTTTGGATACCTCAAATTGTAACTAATGTTATCCGTGACTCGAGAAAACCGTTGCATCCTCATTACATCTTGGGAATGACTGTTACTCGACTAGCGATTCCACTATATGTCTTTGGTTGTCCTCACAATTTTATGCGCATCGAGCCCGACAAAAGTTGGTGCATCTGTTTGGGAATTTTCATGGCAGTGCAGGCATTAGTTCTTCTTTTGCAGCACTATCTTGGATCTCGGTGGTTCATTCCACGACAGGTATTATGTTGCTCTTTTGATTTTCGATGATATAGAGTAAATTATTAGAGTTGAGAAATCAACTGTGAATATTAAGTTTACCTTGACCTATCTTTTCTGATTTTAGTATACCAAGTTAGATGATTTAGACATAAAATAGACTCTTCATATAGAACCATTTAATCATTCATGAGTTTTGTAGTGACCTATCTGATGTAAGCTTTGTTGATGTGTTGCAGATTTTACCCGAAAAATATAGTTATTACAGAAGATTTGACCAGAACGGAAATCATGCCACTGACTGTGTCATTTGCATGACTGCTATTGATCTAACTCAATGTTCAAATAATTGCATGGTAATGCAACATTTATTGGACTTTTCTCGCTGTACTGTGGAATTACTAATGGGAAGAAAAATCCGTATGGTTATAATGTGTCAACTGATGTTCAGGTGACGCCCTGTGATCATTTCTTTCATTCGGGTTGTTTGCAAAGATGGATGGACATAAAGATGGAGTGCCCAACATGCCGACGTCCTCTTCCTCCGGCTTGAACAGATGGTTTTTGAATTCCTGTTAATATAGAGCAACTGACATCACCAACCTGTCAAACGAGGTAAATGGCTGAGCATGAATATATTTGAAACACTAGGTAGGCTTTAGATCCCAGTAGAGACACAAGATACTAGGTGATTTCTTCCATCTACCAAGCCTTGGTGGATAGAGTTACCCGGCGCCTGTGTTGGTAAGAGCAGGTACCCAGTGGAATAGTTGATGTATGTAAGCTAGTCCGAATATCACCATCATAAGAAATATTTGTGGCCGGACATAAATTGTACGGAAGTTCAGTGCGGCCATGATTTTTGGAGAAGTTAAAACAAGTCTAACTAATAGCATGTTTGGTCAAGCTTCCAAAATCTGCTTATTTTTGAAAAGCTAATTTCTTTGAGCTTCTTGAAAACAACTTTTGCTACTATTCAAAAGCACTTTTTCTCCCGAAGTTTGGTCAAATGCCTCAATTCTCTAAAACGAGCATTTTTTTCAAAATAAAATGAAATAACCGGGGTGGTGAACCATCATGTACATCAGGTGACCTCATGTATAGATAAAAAGAAATATGGAGTCCGAACCAATCTTGGCTTTCTAGAAGAGCTTGGCCAAACAGGCTATAAATGCATAACGTTGTGATTGTTCCCTCTATATATAGAAAGATCCCTTCTTCCCTGTGATCCAGATTGAAAAAATATGTGATTGAACTTTTGTACTTTCTCTTAGGTTGGTATCCGAGTGGATCAGAAGCATTCTTGAGAAGTCTTAAAGTAGGTTTTGAGAATTTTAACGCAGAAACACCAGATTGCTGCACGCTGTTCTTGGGATGTACATTATGGTCATTGCAGTTTTATTCAAGATGATAACATTTTGGTTTTCTCTTCTTGTAATTCATTACATTTTCTTAGAGATATTGGAAGTTGTAAATTTCAAGTTGGGAATTGTAGTCTTACAATCAGCACCTTTGATTAGTTGAATTACAGGTAAATAGCAGTAATGATTTTTCACAGGAACAGTTGATGTGTGTACAGTTTGCAGATTTTCTTGTGCTAAATAGTATGGTTCCTCATACAGAATTTGTTCTAATTTGTCCAATAAGTGATGAAATTGTCAACTAAATTCAAGTGTTGTTCAAAAGGTGACCTGGGATTGTGATGCGAAATACTTTGGAATATTATTTGCTCATGGTCTCATTTGGAATATTGAGGGAAGGGAGTTGTCTCACCAAAACTCATGCTCGACATTGACGGAGTCAGAATTTTCACTAAGGGGGTTTCAAAATCTCAAAAATTAGACACACAAATTATTCGAAGGGGGTTCGACATCTAATATATACATAAAAAATTAATTTGAATCATGTATAAATAGTATAATTTTCTAAACCCTCTAACCAATAGGTAGCCCCGCCCTTGTTGCTCGGTTGGTTGGGGAACAAGTTATCTCAAAATTGTTATTCCACCCTCAATACGGGATAAAAATGACACTTTATTCTCGGGATAACTAATTCCGGAATAAGTTATCCCACGATTTCATCCCTTGGGATAAACTTATTCTAAAATTAATCCTAAGTTAATTATCCCCATCTCTCGTACCAAACGAGTCCTAAATTTGTGTGCAATCAAGGTATTGGATAAATCAATACAAATGCTTTTTGCCCATACAAAGTTAGCAGATGTTTATTCCCCGAATATCATAATTGCTTATGCCTCCCTTAGGAGTCTAAGCCATGTCTCAGTCCAAGTGTGACTGACCGTAAACTATTGCCTTACCAACTAGCTAATTAGATGCGAGTCTTTACAAGTTTAAAATCCTACTCTACTGGTAATAATGTTTAATATATTGTAGTAGGCTACTTATCTACTTCTCTATGTTACAAATCCATATTTGCAAAAAACAACTGCATCTAGTAGATAATGCAAGAAACCACAGATGAAAATTCAACTACAATACAAGAAAAATATGAAATTTCAGAAGAATTCACAATGTAGACAGCAACTTGATTAAGATTTTCCAATAATGAGAATCATTGTTTGGGACCAAACATATAAACAGCATCAAAGTTAAAATCACCAACATATAAAAAACATCATCACTCACCATATTTACAGAATTACTATGGACATTATTCCTTAGAAAATGAAAATTCAAGCTAGTACTAATTAGTCACATTTTCAGCAGAACCAACACATGAACACCAACATCAAATGCCACAATGAAATTCTAAACAGTCAATAGGATGCTCATTCACAGCATCACATTCCTTCTTGCTTCTCTGAAGAGGCTTTTCTGTCAAACAGTTCCGACGATCATCGTATACTATACCCTTTGAGGTCAAGTTGCTGCAAATCCCTTGCTCCTCACAAAAATAGTTATAAGAGAATGTGAAGTTAGAGAGCTTAGGCAAAACACATATTCCTTCTGGTACAATTCCAGTAAACATGTTATGAGCCAAATTTATTAGCTCCAGGTGAGCTAAACCAGCAAGTGTGTAAGGTAATGGCCCTGCTAACTTGTTATTGCTCACATCAAGAACTTTTAACTTGTACAAAAATCCCACTTCAGGAGGCAAACACCCTGATAAGCTAGTATTAATAAGGAGCAATTCTTCTAAGGTGTTTGCAAAGTTGGCTATGCTAGGTGGCAAGCATCCTCCAAAGAAGTTATTGGCGAAAACTACAACAGAAGCAGAGCTTGATCCTAAATTTGAAGGGATCACAGAAGTTAAACGATTGTTATTAACGAAAATAGCATCGAGATCTTTGTTAAAGAGTTGAGAAGGCAATGGCCCTTCAAACTCATTATAGCGAAGATCGAGATATTTCAAGGAAGGGAGAGAGAGGACAATGTTAGGAAAAGGTCCTACGAATCGGTTGTTGCTGAGATCAAGCTCATACAAGAGAGTGAGGTTGGATAAAGAGAGTGGGAGGATTCCACAGAAGCGATTGCTGTTTAAGTGCAGCAACGCTAAGTCATTGAGAAGACCGAGTTCATCTGGTAAGAAACCAGCTATATCACCATGGTTTAGATCAATGCCAGCAACAACTTGGACTTTGGTGTCATTAGGGAATGGTGCACAATATACGCCAGTGTAGTTGCAGACCGAAGGGCCAACCCAATTAGAGGTCATGTTATTAGGATCAGAGTAGATAACGCGTTTCCAAGCTTGGAGAGCACTGTAGGCCTTGTGCAGCCTCGGGTTTGTTATAGCCTTAGTGGAGGAGTGGTGGCTGTGTTTGGCCGCTAAGTTGTTGAACACATTGGAAGTAAGACTTAGAAGCAAGAGAACAAAGGCAGTAGTAGTAATGGGAAAGGAAAATGAAGCCATTTTTGCTAATGACTAGCAATGCAATGCTTGGTTTTTGTAAGCTGAGATGATCCTTTCTTTTTCAAATACTTTTTAAGGTCCTCTGGATAATGATGCAACTGATATCTCCTGTTAGGACTAAAACGTCGACTGTTTATTCTACACAACAACTGAAATAACAGCAACCTAACAACTTTAAGAAATAGCAGCCAACATAATGATTTTTTTTACAATGTTTTCACGCCTTTCGTACAAAATTTCTTGGATTCTAGATCTTGTACAAATTCAATGTTAACAATGATTATGCTGTTTGCAGACAAAGTCGAGAGTTAGAGGATGTGATGACATAGACTTCCCTCCTTACAGGTAGCTTTCTCAGTTGTTTGAAGTGGGAATGAACAGGGATATAGTATAGGTAAGGGCACACAGGATCTTAACTTGAATTTAAAGCATAAGACTTTGTTTCAACAAGGTTTTAAGGTGATAAAAATTTGTGTTGGGAGTTGGGCCTCAGCTAGAGCAGTTTTCGTCAAAGCCTAAGTGACACAACAATGATTATATTGTCTTGTTGAATGATAGAATACATCTATCCTAGGACAGAAAGATCCTGTGGCTTAATTATCGTATTATATGAGTTATATACAGTCTCTCTATCTCTATGAGGTAGTGGTAAGATTTGCGTATATTCTACCCTCCCCAGACCCCACTTGTGGGATTCCATTGGGTATGTTGTTGTCGTCGTCTAAAGAAATGCATTAAGAAAGGGCAGATGCTTAGAACCTTTCAATGAGACACTGTTTTTTCAGTTCTCTCAAAATGTAACCTATTCCAAACATATGTGACATGGTTCCTTACTTCGACAAGGTACAAATATCTAATTTGATATTTTTAGATACTTTCTCAGACCTATTGCCAGTACTAAGTAGCAGTCAAAAATTTGTATCCATTTTTCCTGATATTATCCATGAATCATGTATCGCATGGCAAATTCTTGAAAAAAAATTGCGTCTTCCACAATGAAATCTGATAAGTGAAATCTCGAGTAAGTGTTTACATAATCTTTTTCTGTCCGAAGAAATGATTCATCCAAATAATAATGTTTTAGATGATTTTAACACTTTAACCAGACCTGATAGTTTACTTTCTTTTGGAATCTCTAGACTGATATTACTACTCACTAGAGGGTAGCTCTTGCTAACAAGTACCAGAAAGTAAAACTTTATAACAGTTTCTGCATAAAAACCAACTATAACTAGAAGCAGTTTCAAAGCTCCATAAAACAAGAAAAATACTGTTCCTCAATAAACTTGCAAGAAAATGCCACCCAGTGTGACATAGTTTAGGAAAATTATTCAAAAGCACTGGACAACCAAGGAAATCTACACAACCAAGGACAGAAATTTCGTCATCATCATCTTACCCCATACTGAATCAACCACCGCCATCAAATGCTAACATCCCCTCTCAAACTCGCGATGGTGACGTGAGTAACATTAAGAGTTTGCTAAGAAAAAACTGGTGACGGAATCAACCACCGCCAGATCCATATTTCTTTCCAAACATAATGAGCTGCAGCTTATCGTACCCAGCTAGAACACCTGCACCAGCAACAGCACGTAGAATATTTGCTCCAGCACCTTTGAAAAGTGATTTAGTGCCTTCATTCTTAACAATCTGAGCAAATGCATCCATTGAACCCTTGTACTTGACTGCTTCCCCAGAGGTCATCATCATTCTTCTACGCACTGTATCAATTGGGTAAGAAGCCAAACCAGCACCAATAGTGATACCCCATCCCAGCAAGAAACTCGCAATAAAACTATCCTGTAAAAAACAGAATATTGCAGTAGTGTTATACCAACCACATTACGGACACGGCAACTAAAGTAGATAGAAAGAGAGATGGCAAATCCATCCTTCAGTTCTAAATGTTGATGGTGTGACCCAACAGATGAGGGAGTTATCACACACAAGTCATAGGCATGTAGTGAAATGGTTACTCAAGAGTAACCTGAGTTGAATCACCAAAATTTGAAAGATTCATATCTCAAACGATAAACCTCTACATATGGATAATAAATCAGTGACAAAAGGGAGGAGAAGCAACAGAAATATTTGGTGTAGTTGTGTGTGTGTTGGGTTGGGGGGGCAGCAAGGGTGTCAGAAGGATAAAAGAATCCAGCATATGGGATAAAAGTGAAAGCATGAGTTTATAACATACATAGAAAATTGAGCCAGAACTAGGATTTCCTATACCTGCATGTCACCAACTAGAAGTACTGGTTTAAGTGAATCATACATTCCAAAATACAGACCACGGTAAACAATGATTCCCACACATGAGATGGTGAATCCACGGTAAAGCCCACCAATACCATCTGATTTGAGAGTTTTACTGTAAACATCAACCAAACCATTAAACTGCCTCTCACCACCCTTTTTTTGCAGCCTTATTATCATTAGCAAGGCGTGTTCTTGCATAATCCAAAGAATACACAAACAAAAGGGATGAGGCACCAGCAGCACCACCAGATGCCAAGTTTCCTGCAAACCACTTCCAGTAGCCATCCCTGTCTTTCTTGAAATTAAACAGCCTTTTAAAATAATCTTTAAAAGCGAAATTCAAGGCCTGCAAAAAACAAATTCAGGAATTAATAAATCTGAAGGGAAAAAATGTTGCAATAGTGACCACAAATTTTAACTACTCAAATACACTTATGTTTCCTTCAAGTCCTCTTTCTTTTTTCCTTATTTGGCAGTGCACATCACTAGAGAGATTTATAAAGTTCAACAATATTACAATAAAGAAAAGTTTAACTAAAAAAGTGCAAAAATTAATGATCCCTAAGGACACGACATGATGTAGTGATGACCACATAGTTGTTTAAATTACTCAAATGTACCAATGATACTCTCAAGTCTTCCTCCTCTTAGCTTTTTTGACAATGCGCATCACTGAAAAAATGCATAAAGTTTCAGCAAAATCGTTATAAAGAATCAATCAAAGCATTTTTAAAATGATGGCAAAATGTATTCAAATCCAGGGCTTATCCTTGGTAGACACAACAAGGTTTACAAGCAACCACAAAAATAGTTAAGATACACAAACCAAGACAATGCACATCCTCAGAGAGATCATGAGGTCTCAAAGCCATAACAACAATAAAAGTTAAATGTTCGTAGTAATGATGGCAAAATCAGTTCACATGGCTGTTGTAGTATTATCTTAATAGCAGCCTTGTAGGTAAATAAGAACAATCTTTGGACAAAAAGCGATCAAAAGCAGAGGAGTTCTCGTTAGGTGTGAATGAAAAAGTTAAGTAGCAAGCTAAATTGTAGACACTGAATTCAACCAACAGAGAGTAAGGTCAGTCAACCTGAGTGGGGAAGTATCTGATGACATTTGCAGTATTGCCTCTCCAAAGAGCAAGGACACCTTCATCCTTAATAGTCCTACCAAAGCAGTCTGAAATACCTTTATAAGGTTCAGAAAGTCTACCAGCTTTTATCATCTCATCCTGATTCTGAATCAAAAGCTTGACTCTCTCAATTGGAGCTGCAGCTGTCTTAGACACAGCAGCAGAAACCCCTCCCATGAGAAAATCCACGATGAAACTGTTAGGTTTCTTCTCTTCAGATGGAGCCTGTATGAGAATAGGAGCGCCCAATGACCAGACTTCCAGATTAGCGGCATGGCAATTCGTCATGCAAGCACCCCGTAGAACTTCATTGACATATCCACCAGTCATGTTGTATGAGCCAGCATACTTAGAATGTGTGTGGGGAGATATTAGAGAGAAGAGGCGTGAATGCCCATGTATTTTCTGGAATGCAGTCGGAGGAGCTGAACCATCCCCCATGTTTGTAAATCAACACGGTGACCTGCAAAGGAGAGAAATAGTAACTGAAGTATGCCTAAAAGTACAAACAAGTGGAGTAGGGAAGCTTTCTATAAGCAACAAAATAATGAAGCTACAATGTCGAGTTTTCAGTTCAAAAGCTGGAATACAGAAATTTAATCACTAAGCAGTCAAACCCCTACCAATAAAAGCACATCCTCACAGACATCGAGACAAAATAGGAAATCTAAGCAAACACAATAGAATATTCACCAAACAATTCAACAGAACACAGTTCAAAATAGCTACTTGACAATTACTATGTATTGACAGAAATCAACAAAGGGATCATGTAAATACTTTGGATCAGGGAAACAAGGAACTACAACAATAACAACAACAAATACCCAGTGTAGTCCCACAAAATGGGATCTGGAGAGGATAGACATCAGAGGCAGAGAGCTTGTTCCTGATAGACCCTCGACTAAAGAAAAAACAGTCCAAAAGAAGAATTAATGGAAGAACAAGAAACACAAGACAATAACAAAAATAGCAGATAGTAACAAAACAGATGTTACAACAAACCAATAATCGGGATACAAGAAACAACGAATAATAACAAAAATCGAAGGACAAGATACTACCGGAGCAATACTACAACTACAAATAATGAACGAACAAGACAATGACACTACTACCTACTAACCTTCTAGCCTACATAATTCAACACCAGCACTATACATGTAGTAATTCAACACCAACGCATCACCTAAACATGTAGATTTCAGATAAACAACTAAGATTTTTACCAATATCATCTATAAAACCAAATATATTTTCATAAAATTAAAACTCAAATCAGTACCAAACTCCAAAACCAATCATAGAAAAAGGAAATGAGAAATGATCTCAACCGTTCTGGACCAAGCTGTACTACTACTCAGTAAATCAACAACCAATAGCAAACGGGATAACTATGATCCGTCAATCAGACAACAACACAGCAAATCACAATTGCGTACTAAGACATCAATAATCAACTTTTTCTAACACAAATTTTTAGCAAGATGAACTTCACGATCAACTGATCTACTGATCCGATAAAATTTACAAGTAGTCAAAATTCATACAGCAATATTTACACACAGTATAGGTGTTTCTGCGTGTAGGGAGAGTGAAAAACGATACCTGAGAAAGAGCGAGAGGTTTCGTTCCCACCTCTGCGGAGAGCAAAATGTAATATTCTGCGAGAAGCTGAGTGAGTAAGTTTAGCAAATCGAGTTTCTAGAAGCTACTGAGGACTAGGGTTTCTAAATTATTGACTCATCTGTCCCTATTTCTCGGGGAATATTATCCTAACTGCCATTTTCGCGCTTCATTCAGCAGTCCTCCTTGACTCTTTTATAGTCATGGATAGTCCATTATGGTGGCGCTACTATTAAGGTGGAGAAAATGAAAAATATAATTATCAAATGCTACTTTCTTTTTATTTTTCCTATTATCTTCTTCTTTCTTTAAATTATAAAATAGTGTAACTTGTTACATCAAATTATTTTCATATGGTACTCCTTGGCATTATTAGCATAGAAATCGCACTTTATTGCCCAATAATTTTGTTTACATTGAAAATTCAACATAAGATTTCTACTAGTTACTTGATCTATCTAGTTCAAATATATAAGAAAAAATTACCTAACATTTTTACTTTTACTAAACTCCAAATTATGAGATTTCGTAGTTTTTTTTACCTTATTTTATTGATCACTTGATTACTCATGAACGCTATGAAATCATATTCCTATATGACTTGATACAATTTAAATTATAAGTATAATTAAAATTTATGTGTTATATTAAGGAGATTTTAACATACTGGTTAAAAATTAATTTGATACATGTAATATCCGAAAACAGATAAAACCTCTTATAAATTAAAATGGAGAAAGTAGTTGTGTTAGTTGTCAAAATTATGAATTGTCCAATAAAGAATACTACTCCATGTGATCTGTAGATGTTGCTTCCCACTCAATTATTTGAGAGAAGTGCATGGCAAAAGAAATTAAATGTTCACAGCACCAATAATATGCTCATTTCTTATACAAATTATACATACAAGCCAAGCCTATATTTCCTGGAAAATAATTTAGGAAAGATGGGAGACCAAAGAGTGCAGCACCTACAGTGATACAGAGTCATGAATATCATTAAGCCTTGTAGGCCAATCCCCACAATGCCTCGATATATGAACATGAACGTATACAGTTTCGTAAATCAATGAGGCTTTGATACATTGAACTGCTTCAGGGTGCATTTTTCTACACTGTCCCTATGAAGAACATAAGGAAGTTTTTTGCTTTACCAATAACTGCCTAAGCTTTTTGATCAGATGAGGATTTGAGCACATATAATCCTGAAATGACTCCCTCAGGCTCTTCAACATGTTTTTATGATCTTCAGTGTGGTCTATGTTAAGTAACTTGGTGAATAGGTTCTTCCAGAGCTCAACTTTCCAGTATCTGAAAGCAGAAGGGAGAATAACAAACATATCACATACCAACAACTGGAAATTTGCCATCTATTGCGGACCATAGACTTGATACTAGTATATGACAAACCATGCGAAATTCAAACTTAAATGACTATATAAGTGTTAATTAATAATATGCATTGTGGATAATGAGAATATGAACACAAGATATGCCTGCAAACAAGCAGTGGAGCAAAGACATACCTCTTAAAAGGCGACTTAGGTTGATAATTATGGCCACCATGGGGAGAAGGTCTTCTCTCAATCTCCATATAAGAATTGTGAAGCATCATGTGAACAATAACACAAAGGCCATATGCATCCACCTGGTATCCCCATTAGATGTCAAAATCTAGTTTCGATTCCGCACCAGTTTAATCATCTGGATTATAAAGTTGCAGATCTTGAAAGGCACTTACCTGATACTTCCATGGCTTTTTTTCTTGCATTTGGATGCAGCGGAACCCAGAAGTTCGACTATCCCCTATAAACTCAGTCTGGTCAGGGAAGAGGCTCAAGTCTATACCCCGGCCCCAGTCAACAAGGCTAAGTCCCTGGAAAATGAAACTGTGATAGTTTGCCGATTTTCATAAACATTACCAACACAAATGCGTAGAAATTACCTGTTCCCTCCATGGACCAGTACGGTGACGAAAAGTTTCCAGGTCTTCTGCCAGATCATCCCTGAAAAGGCACAATAGCATATCTTCATTAGAGAGAATACCCCTAAATTCTCTCTTTCCACAGTTCAACAATTCAACTGATATTTCGAACTGTCCTAAAATTAGGTCCAATTTCCTAAAGCAAAGAACAAGGTTTTCCTTATTTAACTACTAGTATGCCTCAAACCCAAACTATTTGTAGTTGGCAACATAAATCATCATTATACATTCTGCTCCGTTTAATAAATAAAATTTAAACCTAACCTTCAATCCATTCCTAGTCAAATTTAGGGCACTTAAATTGGGTCAGCTGAAGTTTTCTTCTGAGATCCTCCGAAGGCTTCCACAAGAAGTTCATTAATAGATATCAAGAGTTATCTCCCTTCTAACCTATAAAAGATGACTCCCTCTGTCACTAATAATGTCCTTGATATCCACCAAAAACTTAAAAGTTAAAAAATAAGTAATCCTTCTCAAACAATTGAAACTTACTTGAATTAATCTACCTTTCTACCCATTTTGTGTGATATTGTTTCAATGAATATGGAGCTTCAAATATTAATTTGACATTTTTAAACTTCTCGTAATAGTGGAAGAGAACATTTGTAATAGTTGTTGAAAGTTAGTTTGTTAGAGAAAACATCCCATCAAAATTCAAATTTGAATGTCAAATAAATTCAATTCTTTTAGATTTGTAAAAAGAGATACTAGTATCAAAAATGACTTCAAATAAAAATACTCATATACATTAAAACACAAATGTACTGCTCCACAGCATTCCAAGTACTTCCAGTCTAATCCGTTGTTTAAGAAATTATAGTTAAAAGTTAGAACTCCATATAAAAGAAAGCATCAACACTACAGCAATTCATTCATAAAATTGATACCATAAAACCATAGAAAACTTGACCTGGAAGGTAACTTTTTTTTTTTTGGTGACTAACTTTTCATTAACCACCAAATGAACTTTACAAAGCCATAGCAATTTAACTCATTGCTATCTCAGTTGAAAACTCCTAGCAGCAGCTATGTCCTAGCTTTGCAATACACCTGGATGGTAACTTTGAAGGCATAACCAACGATGAATTTATTTTTCTTCTTTAACCACATAAACAAGAAATTTTAAGTAACCTACAAGTACAGATTTTGCAACCTCATGCCAATATATGTAACTTCTTACCATGTCCTAATGGAATTCATAAAGTATAAGTCCTGACAATTACCCTTTCTCAGAAGGAAAAGAGAACCAAGAGGTGAGATAAAACCGTACAAGTTGTATGATGCAGACATTCTCTGGTTAACTCTCCCTTAACAATCAAGTATTAACATGAAAAGCTTTAGCTTAGAAGGAGTAAATGCCTTTCATGTTTGTACCAGTGAAACTAAGGCTTTAGTTACCTTGCATAACGAATCAGAAGATTATCCGGTTTGAAGTCGCCATGAATAATCCGGGCATCATGCAAAGTTTCTAAAACGCAGAGCATCTCAATGGTGTAATAAATACATAATACTTCTTCCATCGCCCCACCAAGCACAACATTGGAATTAATTGCATCCTGCAAGGTGCACAAGTCAGGGAATCATATCATTCAAGTTGAACTGTTGAAGGTGAATGATCAAAAGACACCTACCTGAAGTGTGCCATTAGCCAAGAAGTCAGAAACAAGTATGCTGTAGTCCGAATATAGATGCAATCTGTGGGCATACCCAAAGCTTAATCTCTGGTGAACAAGAATGAAACAAATCAGCACCAATTTCCTAGCCAGCATACACCAATCTATAGTCTATTCTCCATACTACATACTTCTTTTTCTGGAATCCTCATATCCAGTTGACGATAAATGTAGAATTCCCATGGGAAAGCTGGCTTTTGAATCTGCAGAGATCAATAACATAAAAAAAGAACATTGAAGACACTTCCCGTGTCAGAATTCCTCATGAAGGGAAGTAAGGATGACACTATTTATTTCACCTTAAGTGCGACAACCTCATCCGGATTACCATCGCAACATGCTTTAAATACTTGAGCAAATCCTCCCTTACCTGCACATCCCTTGATCTGATAGCTGTATCCACCTGAAACAATCATAAGTCCACGACCCAGAAACATTTAGCTGACAGCACACCATGGTCATGTCAATAGACACCTGAGTTAATCAGATTTCACTCTTATCATAATGCTTCATTTCCAAAATTTAAGGCAGAAAGTGCAATTGAGCTGAGGGCCTTCCAAAAACAGCCTCTCTACCTCTATGAGATAGAGATAAGGTCTGCGTAAACTCTACCCTCCCCAGACCTCACTTGTGGGATTTCACTGGGAATGTTGTTGTTGTAAGGCAGAAAGTGCAATTAGTAACTTTTAGGCACCATGCTTTCACTCTTCAAGTTGATGGCACGCAACAATCAATAAGTAAACCATAGCAACTCTACTGTGACTTAAGCCCTCAATTACTACTTTGGTTGTTGATACAAAAAACAATTTAAAGCTTTGAAGCCATAGTTTTATCCACAAAAAAGAAACTTTTTCATTCTCAAAAAGGAAATGCTTCAGCATGTAACCTACTGAGTCATTTCCTTGGGACATGTTTATGATATCAGAACAAGATAATGATATGAGAGGAGGAAATGTATTTACACGAAAATCTTTTGGGGATTTAGGCCTTCGTCACCTCTCCCTATTGGAACTGATATCCAAACTGCAGCAGATTCTCTAAGTAATGAATGACCTGTCCACATCTAGTGATAACTTCGTCTTCTCTAGAAGACAACATCGCTCGTCTGGCCTCTTTTTATTATCAACGAAATACCAGAAAGCATCTCATTTAAAAGAGCTTAACAATATTCATACCCACCTTTACTCGCACCAAAATTTGTGAGGGTAGAAAAGATGGGGGAAAATTATGGAGAAATATCCAGCATATCGAATTCAAGCTAATGATGTGTCTGAATTAGGTGGTGTTTGTTTGAAAATTAGAAAATTTCTGGAGCAGTAGAGAAAACAATTTTAAGGAGTAAATGTGAAAGGCATACATGCTAAACAAACCAAGGCATAAAATACTAGTGCATGCATGGGAGGAAAGCCCCAGGTATCAAGATACTAGTCCGAAGAGACCTTAGTCGTCCGTTGTCACTTCAGGACATTTAGAAGGTGCCTCACCCCAAAACAAGTCCCAAAGTTGAGGCCTAAATTTGCCATGGTCTGAATCTCCGCAATGATCAGTGAGCATCAAATACTATGTAGCTATTATAGACTAAGAAACATGAATTTACCTATATCAATAGTTTTATTCCTGGCAGATTTCTGCAAAGTTGACAACGACACCTTTCCTGAATACGCCTTTTTGCTTGGATGGTATCCCTGATGAAAGTTCGCATGTAGCTGTCATGAATTGCTGTTAAAATGCAAAACTGATTTCATTAAATGCTTCTAAGCAATCTCACATCATATTTTAATATCTCAGGCTTCTTCTTCTGCAACAAATTTTTAATTGTTGAGATCAGCCATGGATTGACACAAGCTCCACCATTCTCAGACACAATGTCCATCTACATGACAATGTATAAATAAATCAATAATATAATCCTGCGTCAACTAAACACGTGGAATGAAAGAGTTAAAAACAGACTAATGGACAACACAAACAATAGATCCATAAGTTCTGGAAACGACGGCCATTGCCGATTCAGGTGCACTCGCCGGAAATTGAAAAAAATGTCCGCTGGTTGGGTGAGATGAAACGAGCGGGAATACAGTGTATTTGAATTTTGTTGCCCACCTGACTATTATGTCCGTCATTATTTAATTTTTTGTAGGATGCAAGATTGAAAAAAATAAATTGGTTAACCTATTATCAACGTAGATATTATTACATTAAACTATAAACTTGGCAAATAAACTTGAAGGCTCACAATGGGAATGAAGTGTAGTGACTATCCTACAATCTTACCACATGGTATTCAACTTGAAGTTTTTAGGCCACCTTATGTTTTTTTTTTCTTTTTTTGATTTGCACTGGGTGTCCGAGTCTCTTTGAGTCCCGACTAATCCCGGGGGTGCATAGGCCCTCGGCAAGGAGTTTCCCGCAAGTGCACCACAGATCTAATGAGTATTGACTTTTGGTAAAAAATATATTAAACAAGACAAATAACATATCCCTTGGCACTGAAATTAAAATGTGGTGTATGATGTAATAGGGTGTTTGATAGCAGATATAGAAATCCTTAAACAAAGTAAACTTGACTAGTGCTTGAGAGTAACACAATCATAAAATGGATGCTGAATGTTCCTCGTAACAGAAGTCAACACTTTACCTGCTTTATCAGCACTTGTTGCCTCTCTGATAATGAACTTATTATAACAACATACGTTGACATTGCACTGAGAAGTATGCACGTACTTAAAAGTTACCACAAAACACATTACATATAGAAATCTCTGATATCACTGAATAGATGTTAGAGACTGTCCCTAATCTGCATAACAAGAAAATCCAAGCATAAAGCCACAGAATATCTTTTATGCATTTAGGCCAAGATGGATGATTGAAAATGTAGAGTATGCTGTTTTATCCATAACAAACCATTTTTATCTCATTGAAGTTCAGCAGTTCCTTTCTAGGTAATAGATTAATTACCACATCCAGCATCACCACTTTCGAAGACCTAACTCTATGCTAATAACATTATCATACCTTGTCCTGGTTGGTACAGATTATGAAAACTGAACCAAACATACCTTCTGTAATGAACCAGCTGTTACTTTCTCAGACATTCTCTCGAGAAAGAGCACTTGTGCCTTCTTCAACCTTCCCAAAGGCTCAGCATTCCTAAAACCATAGTCCAAAGTTCATGAACTTAATGTCATACAATACAAATGCAGACATGTGCAGAAAGAATAATGACCCTTAAAAGGGGGCATAAGTTCACTAAGAAAGAGAGCGACCTTGAAATTCCCAAATGGTAAATGAGAAATGCATCTATTAACCTCCCTTTTGCCTCCAGTAATAACGCATATGTCTCGTAAAGCAAAGAATTGGACAGACAAATCTTATTCTGCTCAATTTCTCTATAGATGCTTTCATGGTCCGAACTGCTATCCATCTGAAACACAAGTGACCAATAGATCAGACAACACAAACAAACATTTCATATCAGTTGTATACTAAGTGCATTCAACAACAACATCTCAGTGTAATCCCACATATGGGATCTAAGAGTGTACGCAAACCTCACCCCTACCTTGGGAGGTATCCGGTAGACCCTCGGCTCACGAAAACAATAGGAGTGAAGAAACCAAGGCAAAAATACCAAACAAGGCATGTAAAAGCGTTCTCAATAAACAGTAAGTACGACAAAATAATATGATAATTGAACTACAAAGGAACACTTGAATGATACATATAATCCTGTAGATATCAATACATGAAAAAACAAAATGGAGGGAGGAAATATTACATATAGAAACCAAATCTTGAGAAATCTGACGTC
Source organism: Solanum virginianum (assembly GCA_000787875.1). Lineage (NCBI taxonomy): Eukaryota > Viridiplantae > Streptophyta > Magnoliopsida > Solanales > Solanaceae > Solanum > Solanum virginianum. Next base: position 161,761 of record DF357378.1, on the reverse strand, counting down.
GCTTTGATACCGAGGGTTGTTCTTGAAGGTACTGATGCAATTCGAGCAAAGCTCATGCAGATCTCTTCCATCGATTGAAGTTCGCTCTTTCAGTGCTTTCTCAATTGACCTACAAATTAGGGCATAGCATAAACAATTGAACGATTACAAATGCAAATTTTGGGAGAAATGAGAGAAAAAGTACCATAGCCAAGGCAATAGCGGGTCATCGGAGCTAGTTGTGTTGCTTTGATTTCTGGAAACGACGGCCATTGCCGATTCAGGTGCACTCGCCGGAAATTGAAAAAAATGTCCGCTGGTTGGGTGAGATGAAACGAGCGGGAATACAGTGTATTTGAATTTTGTTGCCCACCTGACTATTATGTCCGTCATTATTTAATTTTTTGTAGGATGCAAGATTGAAAAAAATAAATTGGTTAACCTATTATCAACGTAGATATTATTACATTAAACTATTTATTGAGAACATTTTTGTTTAATTTTATATGATTTAAGAATATTTTGATCCTTTTTTTGTTGAATTTTTTTACATTTTATGATTCATGTATCAACGTTATAATAATTACAAAATGTGCTTATAAAGTAATCAAATCACACTATGCTAAGAATAACCTCATAATTAATATTTGCGACAAAATTTTTCTCCTTGAAACAAAAAATGTTTGGTTGAAAAAACATTAACATGCACACTTATCACACTTGTACTTTGGTTGCACAATGGGTTTGAGTTTACTATCCTTATTTACACCATTTTGTGAGTAGTACATACATATTTATTAAAATTTTAGCTATAATTATCAACTCCAACGTCATTCATTCGTTGATGTTTCAATAAACCTCTCATACAATCAATCAATATCGTACATATATAATTTGGAAACATATATAATGAATTCAATTGATCATATATACAGTTGATATCTTCACGTAAATTTTATTTTTGCTTAAAATCACATTCATATATAATTGACCACATATATGCATACATCACATATCTTATTCATTCATGCAACTTCAGTTAGGACTTAGGATTAGATTTCATATGCATATGAATATAATGTATTTTGCTACATTTTAAAAGAAAAACACTACTTATTACGTTTTGAAAGACAACAAAACCTTGCTATATTTTTCAGACTTACAGTGCCACGTTGCAATTTCTGATTGCATCGAACAGAAAGTGGAGATTTTTACTGGCCGTTTGCTATGAAAATAAAAATAAAAATCACTTTATTGGGAATTGTTAAAATTATACTCCTTTCGTCTCAAATTAATTGAATTTTTTAAAAAAATTCAATGTTCAAAATAGTTGAATCGTTCAAAATTCAAAAAAAATGTTTGAAACTTCTTACCATATTTTTTCTTTCATTTATTGAAATTTTATATTTTCTAGGAGATAAATTACACTATGTATTTATGATTTTACGAAGGGCAATAGTGAAAAATATTATGTAAATTTTGTCTTTGAATATTTTTCTTAATATGTGCGCATTATTTCACAAATTCAATTAATATGAGATAAAGGGAGTATTTAAACATACTTTTTATAATAAATATTTATAATTAAATGTAAATCTTTTTTAAATATAAAATATAATTTAAATTGGAACATATTTTTTTAATAAAATTTTTAAGATAAATTTGAAAAAAAAAAAAAGTGAAAGTAATTTTTATGACCAAACGATGATAAATGAAGCAAAGTGACAAAAAAAGGAAAAATGAAAAAATTTCATGCCGAGCTGTCGAAAAAGTGAAATACAAAGTTTATGAAGGTTTTGAGAATAAATAGTTCAACTATATTGCCAAGAGAAAGTTAATTGGCACCTCTTCATCGAAACGTAATTAAGAATTGAAAAAAAGAAGAGGATGAAGGGATTTTTTATGCATATTTATAATTTGTTAATCTTATTATCTTGTTTACGTATTTATTTTTGTTAGTGGAAATTTTATTTTCATCATTGCCAAACTTCTAAGGTGTTGTCCAAAGGAAGTTGATTGACACATATTTGCCTAAACATTTTATTACATTGTTAATTATATCACCGAGGAACTTGATCTCACTGAGAACATGATCCTAGATAGAAAGAAGTGGAGGTCGCAAATTAGAGTAGTAGGCTAATTGGTGATAGGATTAGGTGGTTACATAGTCATGGAGTATAGTAGGGTAGAGGAGTAGTAGTATTTTGTTACATGTGTAGTCATTATTTGTTGTTTCTGTTTTGTATTAATCGTTTTGGTTTTATTCCCTCTCTTTTACTGTTTATCATATAGTTTATTCTGCTAGGTTTTTGAGATGAGGGTTCCCAGGAAACAGTCTCTCTACTTCTATGAGGTAGTCTGTTGTTGTTGTTAATTATATCATGAACTTTCTTCGTATATATTTAAGAACTTCATAATCCCTCTAAGTTTTTTTTTAAAAAAAAAAGATATAGAAAAAGGAAAATATATTGTCCTCGTAGGATTGAGAAATTTTTTTTCTTAAGAGCTGATTGGTTAGAAACTACTGGAATTATGTAAAGTTTTAGTTATAAGATTAATTTTTATTGAGTATTTGATTTATTACATTAACATTGGATACACAAGATACCATTTAAAATATTCGTTTACTTTTTAAACTGAAACGTACGAACAAGTTTACAATTATACCCTTTGATACTTGAGCTTATTTTGTTTATAGGAAATGATAGGTTTGTCCTTTTGCAACTTTATTTATGCATGAATCAATTATTTCATATTGATGTGGGTGGTGATATAACATAATATATAACGATTGATGTATTAAATAATTAAGTTATAAATAATTCAGATTACAATCAAATATTTGATAAAATTATACTAAATTATTTATCATTTTTTTTACACATCATACTAAACAATCCTATGTATACTTGAGACAATTTGAAATCTACTACTTTTTTTTTTCATAATGAAAAATATTCTCCACTTTTATTTTGAGGATTAAATATAATCGAATTTTATTAAATTTTTATATTATTTACTTTTATATACGATTATGTACTAATTAATTCACGATCTTTTTGCAACAAAAATTCCAACCAAAGAATGGTTCCCATTCGAAACCTGTCTGCTCCATATTTAACTTAGTAGGGGGGCCACCACTCACGAATAGCTAAGACAACCCAATGACAACTAGGTACTCTTTATCTTTATATTTTTTTTGATGCCCGATTGAAATTGTCACTAATATTTTTTTTATTTAATATTTATATTAAAGTTTAAATAAATTTAGATTCACGTCATAAAGTCTCATATTAACAGTGAAATCGCTCAATAGTGTCCTCAATTCTCAATATTGACTATATTATGCACTCCAAAACAAATTTGATTTAACTATATAATTTGTACTTCTTTTTTTTTTTTTTTACTTTCTCATTCAGTGTTAGATATTCATTTTAGAATTTCAACTAGTTCGATATTGTGTAACGTATTAAAAAAAATGCTACCTGCTAATAAGACTTGGTTCGTTCTCAAGGTTAAAATAGAAGATGATCTTATTACGAAAAAAAATTTTTATTCATCCCAACACAAGCTTTAATGATGATTACATGAATTATATGTTTGTAAGATACATTTTTTAAATTATAAACTTGGATAATGAAATTAAAGTACTCTAAGCTTCATCCTTAATTCAATCATAAATTTATTATCGATGAGTTGTCACTTGTTAGAACATATTCCTATTTGTGTAATCTTTTCTTTTGATTTATCGACTAAAGGTGAGCTTGTAAACAAAAAATGAAGCAAATCTGAAAAGGAGATGACGTTTCGTGAAATCAAAAATAACTTAAACTATGTATCGTTCTAATTTTATCAGATGTCCTCGAAGGAACGACGAATTGGAAACTAGTTAACTTACACATGAGTACACAAACATTAGGCTATAATTTTAATCCCTATTTATCGGCTGTATTTCCAATCAAATTAATTTTTGTCACATAGTGATTTTCAATTGTTAATATTCTTCAAAATATCCTAAAAATTAATAAATTCGTTTCTTAAGTGGAAAAAAGTTAACTGATATTTTTGGGGAATAAAGCAGGTCAACTATAGCTGGAAGCAATTTAGGATATTATACGTCTGAACAATTTCAACAAATATTGTGATATTAATATAAGTGTAGAAAATGATGAAAAGGAAAATATAATAATTGTTGTCATTAGAGATTTGGACCATACTAATATTTTTTATGTTGCTTTTGATAGCAGCAGAGCTCCCCTCGATGAAAAATTATATTACTATATATATATATAAATAATATTTTATGTATAATACATGTTGAATTGTCTTATTTTTACATGTTAACTTTTTCACATTTTCACAAATAAAATTAGGACATAATTTTTCGCGAGAGATTTTTTGGAAAAGCTTCCAACGAGCTAATGTTTCGACAGACCTTCCTTGGAGATATCAATGAAAATTTATGTATTTTTAGTAGTACATATTAATTTTGCTTAATGAAAATTCTGACTTCCATAGCAGCATCAAATGTTGCTTTCTTGAGATAATCATTCTTTAGCTTTCTCATACCATCACACATGTACCAACATTGGCTAGTTTGTATGCCCCCACCCATCAACTCCTAAATTTGCTATCTTCTTAGTGGAGTCAGATTTTTTTATCAATGAATAGAGTTCAAATATAAAAAATTAAATATGCAAAAAAAATAACAAAAGTTTAATATTTGTTATATATATATATATAAATAATATAGTTTCTATCAAAGATGATTCGAATAAATTCTTCGATCTTACCTAGTTCCGCATAGCATATGATGACACCACCAACCTCATAAAAAACAAAAACGCGTACGTGGTCCTAATAACATCGCTCTCTACCTTTTTTTTTCCTCTCAAAAATTCCCACTTCAATATTATCAAAAGCCCATATCCTCACATATATATATCCTTTGTTTTCTTCTTCTTTTCTTCACATCAACTTTAGTAAATTATTTTTCTCTATGGAAACAGCTAATAACCAGCTGAAATCCATGGAGAAAAATGATGAATTGTTGGTAATTTCCACTTGTGAGAATGCTAAAAAGAAGATTACAAATAATAATTTTTATAATAAGAAAGGTTCATCATCATCAAATTCTTCTTCTTCAGTAACAAGAAGTTGTCAAGCAGATAAGTGTAGTGTTGATTTAAGTGATGCTAAGCAGTACCATAAGAGGCATAAAGTCTGTGAATATCATGCTAAGTCTCAAGTCGTCGTCGTCGCTGGACTCCGCCAACGTTTCTGTCAACAATGCAGCCGGTTTGATCACCAACTTTTCTCTGTCTCGTTTTATATGACATTTTAATTTTTGGTCTAACATGTTAAAAACACAAATTCTAAGAGTACATGCGTACTTTCTGTTTGTACAAAAAAAACATTTTGTCCAGTAACACATTTATTTATCATATTTTCTATTATTTTTACCCATTTTTAAAATTTTCAAAAATTTTCAAAAATTCTTTCCTTTCGTCTGGAATTAATACATCTGGATACATTAATTCAGTAACTTAAATTATCTCCATGTTTAATGTATCATGTTTTAAATGCTACCTGCTGATACTTGAAAATCCTAATTTTTATATCCGAAACTGAATTAATATATTTGAATTATCGAATTTCTCTAAATTGAAATAAAATAGATTAAAATAGTAATTAACTCACACTGTGTGATTTATGTAAATCTACCTAAAATAAACGTACGGACCGAAGGAGTGTTATTTAGTCTATGTTATAAAGTAGTTGAAAAGCTGGTAGTTTGAATGTGACTATATAGTATAACGACTCATGTTTTTCTTCTTAGAGATTAGTAATAATTAACCAAATATAGTATAGTGCTGTAAAGATCGAATCCTAATTATTGACTAATTTAGTTAATTAATTAGAACCTTCTTCTTCTAGGGCAATCTTTGATGTCACTTCTAAGGTTTAGTTAGATTATTAAATTAAAAACTGCCTAGATTGACTTCATAATCTTAAGTGGTTGACTAGCTCATTACCTTTAATATTATATTATTGATGATCTTTTTACTTCTTGTTAAAAAAGTGGTTGAGTTAGATGCTAAAAATAGCATGGAAATAAAGTGGGTTCAAACTACCAAAAGCACTTTATATCACCAAGTTTAGAACATATATTAATTATTTATACATTTTTTTTGTTTGTTCCACAGTTATTTTCTCGGTTAATTTAAATTCGTTCGTGTTTGATTTATAGTACGATGGATCGAGGACTTATTGTTATTTAGTGTATTGTTACAATATCTGTAATAAAATAAATAAAGTCAGAATTTATACTAATTCAGATTCGTGGTACGATAAATTATTCATCTTTTTACCTTTGCCTTATATCTTTTGTCCTACTATATTGTTCCTCTTTTTTACTTTTGTCGATTCTAGCTTTTACGTTTTTCCACATGGAGAATGACTTTTCAAAATTCTGTTAATTAACTGATTTTCTATCTGTTTTTTTAATAATTATGTGAATAATTACTATAAATTATTGAAATATTACGTAAACTAGCTTGGATAGATCATGTATTACTGTATTAGGAAGACGATTTAGTTAATTAATGATTAGTTGACGTTCCTAATCTCAATTTTAAATTAATTTATCATGTTATAATTGCCGTAAAAATAAAATCCGATTGGGCCGTGTACACATTACTACAGATCTTATTGATATTTTCTGCTTAATTATATATTAATAGAAATATATTAAGCAAAATTAGGCCCAAAGAACTAATTTGTTAGTTGATCTAACTATTGTACATTTTCAATGTAAAGAAAATTTTGTACTATGATCAAGTCCCATTACCAATATTAA